>CAUYRH010072077.1:0-23196 GCA_963574655.1 Perodicticus potto
TTTTTTTTTTTTTGAGACAGAGCCTCAAGCTGTCACCCTGGATAGAGTGCTGTGGCATCACAGCTCACAGCAACCTCTAATTCCTGGGCTCAAGCGAGTCTCCTGCCTCCACTTCCCAAGTAGCTGGGACTACAGGCGCCCGCCACAATGCCCAGCCATTTTTTTTGCAGCCGTCATTGTTGTTTGGCAGCCCGGGCTGGATTCGAACCCACCAGCTCAGGTGTACGTGGCTGGCGCCTTAGCCCGTTGAGCCACAAGCGCCGAGCCATGGGAGGGTTCCTTTTTCTTTCCCCATGGGAAGAGCATGCTACACAGACTATGGCCAGAATTGTTTGGTGTTTGGGGTTTTATTTGTATGTTTTCATTCTGAGTGGCTATTTTGTTTTACCTATCTTTGTATTTTAAAAAAGAGACATTATAAAATCACTGCTTGCTGTGATTCTTTACAGCACTTTGTAAAGAAACAGTGTTGAAGCCTGCCTGTGGGTAGTCCATAGTCATTTTAATAAATATCTTTAAATAACCCCAAAATGTGGATTTTTTAAATGGGATTCATAATGTTGCTATACATTATAATTATATGTTGGGATCAGGCAATTATGCACATTTCCAGTAATTATGTGATTAGCTGTAATTACATTAGCTATGTAAATATACAATAGTCAACTAGACATGACTTAAAACTCCATAGTACAAATGAACATACTAAAAGAATGTTACTTTAAGGCAAAGGTGGAAAAACAGTCAAAGGTGAAGCTTCAGAGAATAATACAGTTATTTGGAAGGGGTGAGATTTCATATTTTGCCTTCCCCCGGGTCTTTGCTTTAAGATGAACTCAGAACAGTGACTTCATCCTTCCCCCCAGCATGGGGGTACCCCCCAACCTGGTTCCTCTCCTGTCTTGGGGGCTGAGTCCAGAGAAATGCCCAACTCCGTCAGGTCCTCCTGCCCACTGTTTCATTATTTCTTATTTGTCACTTGTCAAACTCAAGCGTAAGCTCCACTTTGCACTTGCTGATGGGCGTGTTTCCATAAACTTGCAACGCTTTTCTAAAAGCAGCATGTTCTAAGCAACTTAGTTTTTGCTTTGTGGGGCAAAGGATGTGTAGCAGCTAGGCTGGGGCTCAGGGCGTTCGTTGCTATCTCCAGGCTCCGTTTCATGCAGCTGCTGTCTGCCCTTGCCCCACCACGGTGAACTACACTCTGACACATGCCCCCTTCCCACCTCCCAGTTGGCAGTGGCCCTTGTCCACCCATGTCGAGTCCAGACCTCCTGCGATCTGTGCAGGAGCTGCCTGGCTTGTCTTTCCACCTGCTCTGCCCTCGGTGCGTGTCCTCTGGGTCCTGGTACCCTTGAGGAAAGAGTGCGCTCAAACTGAGTAAGTTCCTTGGTGGGTGGAGTAGGTTGGGGCAGCTGGAAACCAGCAGCAGTATCCCACATCCATGCAGAGAATGTTCTGGGCTCAGATGCATCCTTGCACAGCTCAACCCAAGTGACAGGTAGTTTGGGTGACTGAACCAAAACCCCAGGATGCATTTTGCTGTCGGCTTCCTGTTCTCTCTTCCCCTTTTCAGAACTTAACACAAAACTGTGAGATGAGACTCCTGTTTCTGATTGGTTCATCAAACCGTGAGTGGATAAGCTTCCTAAATGTAGCTTGGCTCTCTCACTGGCAAAGCTCAGGCACTTTGGCACGTGCTCTGTCTTATCTCCATCTGGAGAGGTCCCACAAGCCTTTCTGAGATTTGTGCTCTGCATCCATGTCCATTGGCCGAGCCCCCCGAGTTGGACTGTGAAGTAGCCTTTGTGTTCTCAGGTGCAGTGGAATCCCGCGGACCCAGTCTCTTCGGTGTGCGCCGTACATCAGAGGGTCTGGGGCATCCATGGCCTCGTCTTCCAAGTCCTGGTCAGAGAAATGTATGTGCCAGCAGGGTCCCTTCCCTTCCTGTTTGCACCTGGGGTGGATGAAGCGGATTCTTCCCTGTGAGGTGGATAGTCAACCCTTCATGTCCTAAGGAAGGCCTTTGCAGCCCGTCTGCTGGTTGTACCCACGGGGCCCTGTGCTGAAACCGCACAGGCCATGTGGGTCCCTGTCCAGGAGCCTCAGCTATTCAGGGGAGATAAGTTGGCCCCTCCTGTCCTTAGCTTCGTGCCCATGGGGCCCAGCTCCTTGCAAGGAGGGTGCTTGGACTTGAGTGTGGGCACAGATGCAAAGGCCTGAGTGGTTGCAGAGAGGGGTTCTGGGGACCGTACGTGTCTCTGGGATTTTCCCCATCACACCATACACCCCTTAAGGCAACGGGGCGTCTGTCTGTCACCATTGAGTCATGTTGTCAGTGTGATGACCTTGTGTGCCGAGTGACCAGTGGAGAGAGGGCAGCCAGGAGGACTGTGCGGGAGACCCACCTACAGGTGGATGCAGTTCCAAGGTCATTCTGGGGTATTTTTATCACCTCAGTTGGTGGCAGATATATTGGAGTAGGAACGAAGGGACCAGGGTTGGGCTGAGAAGGCTTCTTGGGGTGATTTGAGCCGGCCCTGGTGGGTGAGAGTGCTGGGACTGAGAGGGAGGAGATGTGGGGGTGGCCTGAGCCCAGGACAGGTCGGGAGAGTGGGGGGGGCACTAGGTGGCGAGGACATTGGCCAGAGTTGGGGTCCCCCCCCCCCGAAACCAGACAGGAAGGAGGCGGCAGTCGTCGAGCACCTGCTGTGAGGCATACCTGTGTGGGTTCCTTCCAGTAGCCGAGCCCAGCCTGCGACAAGTTGGTCCCAGCGTCACAAATGGTTAGAATGGTCAGAAGTGAGCCCAAATCCTGTGCACAAGCTGAGGTCAGCACACGCTTCTGCCATGCGGGCACATTCCAGATGGGTGGTGATAGAGGGTGGGCATTTCGTCCCATGGTGTATGGTGATCAAACTTAATTTTCATAGTACATTTCCTAGGAGGTTCCATGGGGTAGTCCAGAAACTGAGTCGGAAACTGACAGGCCTTTGTTTTTACTTAAAATGGGTAAATATTGACTTGCACGAGGCTGGGACTATTTAGAGTGTAGCTAATCTTGGAAGGGTTGGGCCAGTCCAAACCCTGCTTCCTCCTCTCCTGATCTCCAGGCCTCCACCCTCCAGGCCCAGGAATTGGGAAGAGCAGGTGGCCCACAGCCAAGGGTGCTGGTGTCACTTGGTGCCTTTGAGGACTGAATTGATGTCCGGATGGGTCTGCTAATTTTCTCTGTGTACTTGAGTAATTTAGACAAAGCCTACCCAACCAGACTTTCTGTTTGTTATTTTTTCAGTGCATTTGAGGTATGCCTTCCACATTGAGTTAGAGTAGGTAAGTTTAACTTTTGTAGGGGACATGGAGAGCATGAAAAGAAAGAACTATTTTAAAGGCAGAATGCTGTTTTTAAATATACATTCTAAAATATGTATCTTGAAAGAAACATACTAAAAACCAACACAGCCTGTGCACATTAAAACGTAAGACGTGGGGATGTCAGAGGCCTATTTTTGACCCTGTTTCTTGCGGGGAAAGGTGTGTAACCCACAAACCTCAACAGCATCCCCGGGAAGTCGCTGCAGTGGCTTCATCCTGGGATTTTCCTACTTTCACCTTTGCTGTTAGAGCTGCCCTGTTCAAGGAGCACCAGGCTGGTATGACACCAACTTGCTGCCTCCTGAGAATGAGCTGTCCCACCAAGCGAGGGAAAGCATCATAGCTTAAAGGGGCAGGCAGTTGGGCCCAAAACCTTCATGTTAGTCTAACCTGTAGATTTGATTGTGCCCCATCTTGTTTTTCTAGAAAAGTGAGAGTGAGGACCCCCGACCCCCAGCGGTGCTTTCTTGTTCTTTCTGCACATTTCCTGGCAGTTCCCATTGGAAGCTGAGTGGCTCCTTGTCAGTGGGTCTGAAGACTGTTCCATGGGAGGGACCCACTGGCTGGTCATCTCATCCTGGCCTCTCCTCCTTCCCTGCTTGTCACGAGCAGCCTAGATTTCTGTAGGTCTCTGTTGTCATGAAGGCTTTGGATGGACATCACCCATAACCCAGGGGTAGCTTTTGGGTTTATCCACATAATCAGTGTTTTTCTTGAGTTTCTTTTCTCAGCAGAGAATTTGGCTTGTCTGGCTCGGCGCCCGTAGCTCAGTGAGTAGGGCACTGGCCACATACACCAAAGCTGGCTGGTTTGAGCCCAGCCCAGGTCTGCTGAACAACAATGACAACTGCAACCAAAAAATAGCCGGACGTCATGGGAGGCGCCTGTAGTCCCAGCTACTCAGGAGGCTGAGGCAAGAGAACCGCTTGAGCCCAAGAGTTTGAGGTTGCTGTGAGCTGTTAACACCACAGCACTCTACCCAAGGCGACATACTGAGACTCTGTCTCAAAAAAGAAAGAATTTGGCTTGTCTTTCTTAATTTTCAGTAGATGATCTTTTTCTGTTACATAGTTTTCTTTTTACTTTGTCCAGTTTTCTAGATTGAAGGTCTTTGTGGAGTTAAAAAGTTAAGTCTGTGAGATTCGTTACTCTAGAAATTGGTCCCATCTCACTTTATTTAGTTATCATGAGGTTTTTCAGAAAAGCAGCCCTTTCTCAGAGACGGCAGTGTGTTAAGGGGGGAAAAAGAATGCCAGAGTGTTTAGAAAAGTAAGTCCCGTTACAGGGGTTTTTTACCTGACACATGAAAACATCTGTCATAATATTTTGTCGAATTTCAGAGCCGAGGCTACATGAATTTGGGTGGCTTCAAGCAGAATGGGTTGGGAGCTGGTAGAATGGAGCCCTGGCCTCCTGGTTCTGAGGTGGAAGGTGACAGCAACCCTGGAGCTCACCTGCCCACTTCTGTCACCCACCCACGTCATGCCCTGGATGCCATCTCAGAAAACGGTGTAAGACTCGTTACTAGTTTTCTTTTGAATTAAAGGACAAACATTCATAGTCCTGTTACAGTGGGAGAACTTGAGCTAAAACTAGATAGCAGGAAGCCAATGCGTCACCAGGTGCTACCCCACTTTGTACCCAGCTGCAAAAAGGTTTGGCACGAGGGTCTCCCCAGACTGTACCACGAGTGGGACTGCTTAGTGCAGGTGCCACACGATGTCACGTTGCTCGTTACAAGAAAGAAGTAAAGGAAATGGTGAGATGGCTTAATTCAGAAGCATTAGGCAGTTGCCTCTGCCTTTTAAAGGCTGGGCAATCCTGGCTGTGACGGGAGTATGGTGTACCTCTTTGTGAGAGGTTGCAGTGAATTACTTTCTTTCTTTTCTTCTTTTTTTTTTTTAAAGAGACAGAGTCTCACTTTATCGCCCTCGGTAGAGTGCCGTGGTGTCACACAGCTCACAGCAACCTCTAGCTCCTGGGCTTAGGCGATTCTCTTGCCTCAGCCTCCCGAGTAGCTGGGACTACAGGCCCCCGCCACAACGCTGGGCTATTTTTCTGTTTTTTGCAGTTCGGCCGAGGTTGGGTTTAAACCCACCACCTTCGGTATGTGGGGCTGGCGCCCTACTCGATGAGCCACAGGCGCCGCCCAGTGAATTACTTTCTGAAACTCAAGTGACATATCTGATATTTCTGGGTTTGGGGGAATCAGAGACTTCAGAAATGCTTCATTAAATAAGTCAGCAGTGGTCGTCTTTTTTAAAAAGCCTAAATTAAGCATCCTGTAAGAAAAACATGATACCAAAGGTACCCCACTGCTGGTCACCAGTGCAGCGCAGAGGTGTGTCAGGTCCACCGCGGGGTCCACAAAGTGGGAACAGCAGCAGTAAGGGGATGGGAGCCCCTCTTGGGTGAACAGCCTGAGACTGGATGAGGGCAGTGACAAGATGGAAAGGGACTGGAGTCGTCTGGTCAGTGCTGGTGTCTTCTGGGTGCCCCTGTCTGCGGGCTCTTGGTGAGATGTGTAAATACCCTTCTGCGTAAGGCATGTGTACCAGGAGAGGAATCACAGCAGGTGCCACTAGCAAACTTCTTTCATGCATGGAAATTCCAGCATCTTACACTGTGGCTTATTTTCTTTTTCTTAATTCTTTTCCCTTTTCACACGTCCTAGGAGGTAGGGGGTTGAAAGAGGTTTGGGGCCTCTTTGCCATCAACCGGGGTTTCCCAGCTAACATGGGGCTTTACTGGCATTCGGGGCAGAAATAGGGGTTGCCGTGGTCTTTGGGGACACCTGGGATGTGTGTCTGGACAGTGATTAGGTCCGTTGGTTTAAACAGAGCTTGTCCCAAAGTTTAAATACTTTTGGGGACATTGTCGGTGCAGTAGGGTGGCAGCGCCACGCCACAAAGCTCTAGGTCCTAGAAATGAGGTTTTTACCCACGTCCTTCCCTCGGAGTAAAACTTCAGTGTGTCTCACATCTTAAAAACAAAATGACTGGTATTTCTCTTTACTGAAGATTGTTAACTGTTGTATGTTGGATTGAGAGAGATGTGGGTTGAGGCGGAGCACTCTCGGGGTTAACAGTTGCTAGCATACATAGCGTCTCATTTTTAAATGTTTTCAGTGTACACAGCCTTTGTAGCTCCCTGATTACCAGCTTTTATTTTTGTTGTGAACTCTTCTTTGTGGCAGTCCTACAATTGCAGGAAAGGAACCTACCACATTAGGCTAGGGTGTTGCCTTTCTGGGACTGTTACATGTACGTTTAAGGAAATGTCTTAATACTTTGGGGCATTTCTTTATCTAAATAACTGCTGTTGTTTGCTTTATTGCACCTAAAGTCCTAGTGGACTCTGTGAGTGCTTATCCATGTGAATACAGAAAGTCATCTGAAAAGATCTAAGCCTGCTGGAATTAGGCTTTCCTTTCAACATAGAGAAAGATGAGCTGATCAGATGCAGCCGCGTCCCGATTTTGCTTTCTAATGTTAGCTTTTAGTTGCCGGTCCTCCTTTTCCTGTGACCCCTGTTACAGTTTAAAAATGATAAATTCCAGATTACACAAGCCTGTTTATTTCCCCCTGGCAGTCTGAACGGATCTGTGTTTTACAGTAATCGGGTAAAGGAAGCATTTGGACTTGAGCATTGGAACCCCTTTGATTTACAACCAAAGAGTTGTCTCTGAGCAGATTCTAATATTTTCCAAACATCAGGTTTAGACCTAGCCTCGTTGTTTAAGGTTCTAGAAATGCTCATGAACCTTTTCTCTTATTTATCCACATTTAATTTGCTTTTAGCTGCGTGTGATGGATTAACATTTGTTTCATCAAGGTGGATTAAGACGAACTGACATTGAAGCCGTCTTGTTTTGTGTCTGTTACTTTGAAGCGATGGGAGATGGGGAGGGAGGCAGGATTCATCCCGAAAGTACCCTGGTGAGGAGGAGAGAGGCTAAGCCAGGGCTTCAGTGCGGAAATCATTCCCGGTTGCACGTTGGGAAGCCTGGATGCAGCGAGCAGGCAGCTTCATCGGTCTAACGAGATGTCACATGGAACAAAAGCTTTAGGGGTTTTATTTAGCTCCTAATCCGCAGTCTGAGAGAGCCCAGGTCCATGTGAGCACACCAGCCAGGAGGGGGGCCCAGCAGCCGGGAGCAGCCTCCTTTGTGGGACTGAGCGTAAAGAGCAGACCTCTCGGTAGCCACTGGGGGAGTGAGGCAAAGTTACCGTGAGTCTTGTGTTTTGTCTACTAGGGTTTCAGAGGATTAATAATTTAGGCCATGCATTGAAACAGGAAACCCCCACTTGGTTGTGCCTGCCATCTCGGAAGGGTTAGCATACAGCCAGGTCTGTTTTTGATGGATGTAATTGAAGATTTATAAAGAAAGCCTCTCCTCTGCCTCATCTGCAGTCTTTTTTTTTTTTCTTTCCAATGCCAGTTCCCAGCAGGCATATAAATATTGGTCGTTCTCAGAGCTGGGATGCTGCCGGGTGGTATGAGGGCCCCTGGGAGAATGCTGAGGCCCTGCGGCCTCTGGGGCGGAGAAGCTCTCTGACATATGGCGCAGGAGAGGGGACTTGGTGTGAGCTGCCGAACCTCCGCCCGCAGGACACCGCCCTGCCAGGGGCCCCTGAGCCTTACCTGTACCGGGAAGCTGTTTATAACTCAGTGGCCACAAGGAAGGGGTCTGATCCCGACTTCACCTTCTACGACAGCAGACAGGCAGTGATGTCTGGACGCAGCCCCCTGCTGCCACGGGATTATTACGGAGACCCGTCTGGAGCCACTAGGGTACCCAAAGATCCTATCTTCTATCGGGACCAAGGAGTCAGCCGGCCTGTGCCCAGCTATGGAGTGCTTGGCAACCGAATGCCATGGGATCAAATACAAGGTCGGGTACCTGCCCTGCAGGACACTGGTCACCTGTACCGGGATCCTGGAGGTAAAACGATCTCTCAGGGGCAACGAACCCAGAGCAGGGCCCCATCTCCTGGGCGGTATGGACGAGAACTGCCTGACACCAGGTACGGGGCAGAGGCACCCGCCTACCCCACCAACCAGGTCTACAATGACATTGGTGAAAGACCGGTGGATTCTGCCCCTGCCAGACAGGTGGCCTCTACGTGCCTGGTGGTGGACCCAGGGTCAGCTGCTGTCTCTGAGGACAGCACTGGGGTGGCCTCAGGTGCCCTGAATCGAAGCTATGGGCCTGCCCGGGAAAGTATCCACTCCAAGATGGCTTATGATAGTTACGAAGCGGACCTGCCTGCGTTCCAGAGTCCCAGTGGCAAGAGGAACGTGTCCCCTGAGTTCCTGGCCTTCCTGCGGGCTGAGGGGGTGGCAGAGGCCACACTGGCAGCCCTGCTTCAGCACGGCTTTGACTCCCCAGCCGTCCTGGCCACCCTGGAGGACACGGACATCAAGTCTGTTGCACACAACCTGGGCCAGGCCCGTGTTCTAAGCCGCCTGGCCAGTGGCTGCAGGACTGAGATGCAGCTGCGGAGGCAGGACCGGGTCGCCCCCCTGCCCAGGACACGGTCCAGCAGCTTCAGCCACCGAGGCGAGCTGCTCCACAGTGATGCGGCTTTCCTGGGTGCCACGGCCCTGCAGCCCCAGCCTGTCGGTCCCCTGCAGGCAGCATCCCCCCGAGCTGGGGACCTCGCATGCCGCCCCTCCAGCGCACCATCCCAGCACCTCCTGGAGACAGCAGCTACCTACTCTGCCCCAGGGGTGGGCGCCCAGGCCTCGGCCCCCCAGGCCTCGGCCCCCCGCTTCCCTTCTAACTCTGGGTACAACTCTCCCACTCCGTGTGCCCTGACAGCGCGGCTGGGGCCCACATACTCCCCACAGGCTGGGGTGGCCTTGACTAACCCAGGCGCTTCGACTCCCCTTCACCCAGGCCCCAGAACAGCCTACTCCACTGCGTACACGGTGCCCATGGAACTGCTGAAGAGGGAGCGCAGCCTGGCCGCCTCCCCACTGCCTAGCCCCCATGGCAGCCCCCAACTCCTGCAGAAGCCTGGTGTCCCCCTGGAGCCATCCAGCCTGCCACCAGCCAGCCAGACCCTCCACATGCCTCACTCCCCATACCAGAAGGTGGCCCGGCGCACCGGGGCACCCATCATCGTGTCCACCATGCTCACTCCGGAACCTAGTAATGCACCCGCCCTGGCTGGGATCTTGGGGGCGGGGGAGGGAGGTGAATGTTCAAGCAGAGGATGGCAGATCCTAACTGGCCAGGCCTCCAGAGAGTAAGTGCTTCCACACGCACACGTACCCTGCCAGATGACAAGGCCAAGGAGCTGTGACCAATTGATGTGGGTTCTCTTGAGTTAAAAAGATTTGCATTGCCATTCCGACCCACTGGGGTAGCATCACCTTCCCATTCTCTAGCTGGGCCTAAATTGATGTGTGGATTTCCCTTTGCAGTGGTAAATTGCAACTGCGTTTCTTGGAGATACTCACAAGTCATTCAGAGCAGACTGCAGCCCTCAGCTCATAAGGGTTGGCATTTTGTCTAGTTCACACTGGGTGTCTTTGGAGGAGTCAGGAATATTTTATCAAATTCCTGTAAACGGTGCATTAGAAGGGCATAATAGTGTGGAAACATAACCTCTTGAGGGTTCCTGCACACAGGATCAGAGGCAGTGATTAACCACCGTGGAGAGGAAAATGTTTGCATACTTGTGGGTTAAACAAAGCAAGATGTTGAAATCCCTTAGAACTCCCTGTTTTAAAAACAGATTTAGTCTGGAAAATACAGTTGGGAATTCTGCTTGATTGTAGGGAAGAGCATATTTCCAAGTTGAGGAAAGGGAGAACAGTGCTAGGTGGTTTTTCTTCAAAGCAGGTGCCGGATGTAATTTGTAGCTTGTGTTTCTTTGGACGTTTTAAACTGACTCCTAGGTGGACATCTTCTGGATGCCATTTAGAATTTTTATTTTCGCTCTAGAGTGTTGAATGACAATTTTAAAATGTAAATTAGTTTTCTCCTTTCAAACATACTTTTTTCCTCCTTGCCACCTGAAAATAATTTAGAAAATAGGATTCTTTTTAAATGATTTCTTAAATAACTAGCATTATAGGGTTGAAAAATAATAACCCCTGTAGCAGCCATGAATGGAGGCTGATCTTGCAACCCCTGAGATACAGCCGTAAGTTTCTGGGCCATGATGATGTAGCGGTGATGACTGATGTCCTCTGATATCGCTGTGCAGAGTTCACCCCCAGACATTTCACTTCTTATTTCCAAAGGGAGACTGAGGAACTGGCTGGGTTTTTCTGTTTTGTTTTGGGTTTTTTTTTCTTGCTATAGATACAGGTTTTACCTCATATATGGATTTTTTTTATTTAAGTCTGAGCATATCATTTATCTGAGTTTTTTCAATCAGTGTGCAACGGGGGAAGTCAGACATTTTTTCTGGGGGGGCTGTGCCTTCTCTCTCACAGTCAAACACGCTTTCTTTGCAACCAACTAATTTGCATGGCGATGACATTTGTTGCTCCAGTAATTTCATCTGATAATGGCCAGGCTTGCAAAGCGGATCTGAAAACATATTCCTTAATTATGTGTTGCTAAGTAACGGGAGGGTTTGGTCATAATCACAGAAAGATTATCTCCTCATTGAAGTCGTAGAAAGGTTCTGCTGAAGGAGGACCTGTAAAATCGCCTTATTTCTTTTTTCCTTTTTTTTTGTTTTTTAATTTCTGTTTGTTTTACACTGCCTTTTAACAAAAACACTCACTGTTTGGATACGGAGTAAGGGGTATTTCTCTGAGTTGTTTGGAGTGTGATTGTTAACACGATGTCTTGCAGACCCAAGGATATTGATTTTTATTTCATTTGCATGGCAGCCAGCCAGCACCAAGGAGGTCTGTGGTCGGAAGTGGGCCAACAAATAAATTTCTGTGTCAGAGACCTGCCCCATGGCTTCAGTCTTCACCATCATTCCTACGGCACTCTTTGTGCGGTAGTATCCCTTCTGCCGGGGCAGAGTAGAGGCTCAGCTTCCCCCAGTAGCTTTCAAGCTGTGGGACTGGCATTTTGTGTGGCGGGTTTCATAGAATCGACAAGCACATTGGTGTGTGTTGTGGCCAGAGGAAGAGGGGACGGGGTGTCTGTAGAGCAGCGGTTCTCAACCTGTGGGTCACGACCCCTTTGTAACATTGAAAATACATCGCGGCCATGGGGAGGTTGAGAGCCACTGCCGTAGAGGATAATGTTTACGTTTGAGGAAGCCACCAGAAACCCGAGGCTCTGCTGGACAGTCCCACCTCACCCCCGAGTCCAGAGGTGGCGAGCCGGAAACCCACCCGGGGTCGCCGTTTGCAGCACAGCCCATGTGAATAAATCTTTGTTTGCCTGAAGTAAGCATTTCTACCCAACGTAGGAGGACAGGGCACCGTGCCTGGAAGAGTCAGTGTTAGGGTGTTTACAATGGGGTTGCTTGGGGGCTTTTGTTGTTGTCATTTAAATACATAGTTTTAGTTTCGTGAGCTTTGGATATCTTAACATAGGTTCGCTTTTCTCGTTCCATGAGCTGCCTGTCTCATCTCAGCTAGTTTGAGCATGCATACAGTAGGTTCCTTCTTGTTGAGTCCAGTCCAGTCCCACCGGCCTGCCAGGCAGTTGAGGGACACAAGGCGAGAAGGGCAGTTGCTGTGGGGATGCTCGACAGGCCTGCTGTCACTATCAGGCTGGCCTGGCGGCAGTGGCAGGAGCATCTGGGAGCGTCGGCCTTTCTGTGGCTTTGTCTTCCCCAAAAGCAGCACGTGCGGGGCCTGTAGAGGGCTTGGTTGAGGAGCAGCCCCCACGTGCCGTCCCGGCCCCTCTCCTTTGAGCATTTCCTGTTTTCTTCCAGCCGTTGTTTCTGGGTGCAGCTGGATTAATGAGCCAAATACGTGACCCACACATATCTAGTTATCAGGTTCTCTCAGCCCGAGGACTCTTCAAAATGAGAAGAAGAGTCCATGGCTCACTTAACAGAGGAGCTGGGAGGGGTGACTATGACAGTTAATCTGTCACCAGAGTTGGTCACTTACCTGACTTTGTTGTGGCACTGAAGTCGTGACACACCTGGTCTCCTGGGTAGGACCGTCCCCAGGAGAACCAGGACAGACGCTTGCTCCCTCCCCACCCATGCCCAGGGCGAGTCTGTGAGTGTCCCTGGCTCTTCCTGAGGCTCCCTCTGTACTTTGAGATATGTGCTCAGGACGCAGGACTCCCTCACTGGTCTTGGGGGTTCTGACCCTCAACCCCTCTGACTGGAGGGAGGCTGGAGATGGCCTCCATGAGCCCCTAAAAACTCCCAGAGCCAGCCTGAGGGTATGGGGCCTGGGGCGATGGTGGCCCTGGACTGGCTCTGCAGTCCGGGTGATGATTCCAGGCCCTCTTGTGGGACATCCGTTCCATCTGCCTGGAGAGAGTCATGGAGAAAGCAGAGAAACCTCTGCTGGGTCACCCCACCCCACCCCGGCAGCCCCGCGACTGGGGCTGTTCATTCTTTCATGCAGCACTGACCCTCCCCTGCTGTGTGCCAGACCTGTGGTCAAATGTTTAGGGCTCCCAGGTGGGCGAGACCCAAGCCTTATCTTTCTGCCTTTGGTGTTCTCTTGGCTGGGGCCTGGGAGGGTTATTCCTAAGAGAACAGTTACTGTGATGTGATGAGGACGGGGGTGGGGCCACCCAGGGGTCCCTCGGGGAGCCAGCAAGTTCTGTGCCTGGAAGACAGTGGTCAGGCCAAGGGCAGAGGATGTTGCCCGGCAACGTCGGGCACATGGAGACTGGTGTGTGCAAGGACTGCGGAGGTCCCACCTGCTGCTTTGAGACTCCCTGTGGCACCCCTTTATTGAAGAATGACTTACACAGCAAAGAAATTCAGACATCACAGAGAAGGAAAAGGACTTGTCCAAGGCCACGTAGCCAGAACTCTGTCCTTACCTCTCCTCTAAATCCAGGAAAACCCAACAGTTGCATGGCATTGACAGCTGAGCTTTCCCTAATAAATCCCATTTCAGCCCAGCCTCTCAGCATGTGAGCCAGAGGAAAGTTGGCCCTCTGTCCAGCGTTCTCTGCAGTCAGGGATCCCCCTGGGCAGTTGCCTGCTCCGGCCACTGTACATCCAAGATGCCAGATGTGGCCTTTATCCCTGAGCTCAAGGTACAACCATGATTCCTTCCCCTTGTTGGCACCTTGTCCAGATGGAACTGGTCATTCGGATTGTTGAAGTCACTTCTGCTGTTTTCTCAGAATGTCGTTGCTTAGAGTATTTCTGTCTTGCTTGTATCCTCCTCACCCCCGACGAAAACTCAGCCTGAATCCGGCATCACCCCTTGTTCTTGTTGCTCATTTTTCTAAGAATGAGCCTGAGATAGAGTTCCTTGATTTCCCCTACAAGGCTCCTGGAAGGATCATGGGCCCCAGGAGTATTTCTGCTCAGGAACATAAGGGCAGAGTTGAGTTGAGTTGTTCTGCCTGCTGTGTGTTTAGCAGGTACATTGAGTTCTCTGAGCTTCGGTTTCTGTGTCATTCAGATGAGGGTAGGGCTTGGACTTTGGCATAGAGTTTTGGGAGTGATGGAAGCAGAGAAAGAAAAACCTTACGGAGTATTGAGGTCCTTGGCCACAGCTGGGCTTGCTTTGAAAATGGTTCCTTTGTCATCACGATTTGTTTCTGGGGCTCTTTCTTAGACCAGGAAGCAGCAATTGAGCCGCTGGAGTCTTTGGGATGAGGGGAGTCTCCCAGGCGGGTCTCGTCCCCAGCACTGTACCCCTTGTATCAGCATCCTCTGACCTTCGGTCATAGTTGCAGTGAGCCATGCCAGTACTGGGCTGTGACCAGGCTCCCTAGAGCAGGTCCCACTGAGGTCCTCGGGTGGGCATCGGGGCCACTCACTAGGCCTGAGTCTTGTTACAGCTTAATGGGGAAATTCCTATAAACCAAACTCACTCATGGTGTGTCCCTTGATAGCTTAGACCCCGTCTGCAGACATGTGTCCGGGGAGTCAGGTGGGCGGCCTAGGCCCTCTGGTGGGACGCAGAGCAGGTGCTGGGGAGGCTGGGTCCTGCTAGTCGGCTTACAGGGATTGGCCCCGTGATTCCACTGGAGGGGATCTCAGCCTGCTGCTGCTGGACCACGGCCAGCGCTGCCAGCTTTCCTGTCACCAGGCCCTCCTCCTTGTGTCCTCTCAGGGCCTGGGGTGACTGTCACAGGTTGGCTGTATCACTTTGTCTCTTGGGGCAGCTCCGTGTAGAGCAGTGGGGTCTTGTACACAGGGTCCTTACCTTTCGGGAGGTGGCTTGTGGGGCCTTGGCTTTGGTTTCTAAGTCAGAGTTTCACATTGTGGAGCTTCTTCCCACTTCTTGGCCGCCTCCTAGGCTTTTCACTTCTTTGAAGTCTTCATAGGAGATGGTGATTCCACCCAGGTGGTCAGATAATCCTGGGAGATGCATGTGGTCAGGTGCACAGGACCTGAGCAGACCCCGCAGACAGTCAAGTGCCAGCAGCTTCACCTGCCGTATGAGGAAGGAAGGAGCCGGCAGGCTTGCACTCCACGAGGCATTAACCTCTGCTTCCGGGGGAGGCCTTGCTCTAGAGTGTCCCCGTGGGGCCCACGTCCCTGTCACCCCCCTCAGTGCAGTGTGTGCGCGGGGGCTTCTGTGGTTTGTGGGCTCCGGAAGTCCTCACTGGCTTTTTGGTGTCGGGGACACCAGTTGCAAATACTTTGTCCCATTCTGTGGTTGTCCTTTCACTAGTTAGATCATGTTCTTGAATCATAAAAGTTTGAACTTTGAAGTTTCATTTATTTAATTTGGTTGCTCGTGCTGTTGATGCCCCATCTGAGAAATTGCTTAGTCCAAGGTCATGAAGATGTTTTCCTCTCTGACGCTGAGGTCAGCTGCGAAGTCACCCAGTGCTGCTCAGTGAGGCCAACACACAGAAACAGGAAAGCTTTTCAGGTGTTACGAGGCGAGAAGCTTTTTCACAGATTCCTTGCTGACACATGGGAGAAGGTTTTTTTTTTTTGGTAAGTGTATGGAAGAGAAATAATACTTGTAATCCATAACTAATTAGCACATGTTAGTGATACAGGAACTAATATAATTAAATGTGCTGCTGCTCGGTGTGTTGCCCGCTCGGAGGCTGGCATGCACAGAGGACCATCTAGATTTTTTTACGTAAAGAAACAACAAACTCCGTTCACTTCCCTTACTCTCTCTGCCGCTGAAGGTGCGCGGAAGCGCACTGCGGTTAAATATGGCCAGATGGCAGCACACAGCGTATGAATGAAACAACTTCTGCCAAATTGTTGAGAGAGCATAAAATCAAACCTGTCAACACCCATCCCCACTGAGCAGGGGTGGGCCGCTCTCAGAACATGTTCCTCCTCGGACTGGCACTGAAGAATTTGACCCTAGGAAGGGGCTACAGATGTGGAACATGGAAGGGCTGCATTAAGAAGGAACCCAGTGCTGAGTTTACACTGAATAAGCAAGAGCCCTGGGCTGTCCTCTGCCAGAGGGGCTCCTGGTTTCCAGACGCAGGTGTGCGAGATGCTGGTGGGGCCAGCAGGCAGCGAGTCCTTGCCCAGGTGGCTTGATAAAGAAACAGTGTCTCCACAGGGCTGATGGGGCACTAGGCCCCAGGGGAATTAACTCCCCAGAGAGTTTAACCCCCTGCCCTGGTCACCCCATGGGGCTGTGAGTTGAGGCTAACCTCTCTGACTGTACACCTGTGTTTGGCGGCCGTGACGTGATGAGCCACCAGCACAGCATCTTAGGACAGAGGAGGGAAAGTGAACAATAGTGTGGAGGGAGACCCTAGCCCAAGCTGGAAGCCGGCAGGAGGAAACAGGGTAAAGTGGCCGGGCTTCAGCAGGTAGTCTTGAGCTGCTTTGAGGCTCACTTCCCAGGAGTGGCGCTGGGAGAGCTCTGAGAACCACATCACACTAGGTGCTTCGTGCATGGCCAAGTGCAGGGCACACAGCTGGTGCCCTCAAGGTCACACTTGGACATACTGCAGAGCCAAGCCCCCCTCCCCTGGATCAGGCTGCCTTCTGGGAGAGTTGGGGAATTAATTCTTCCAGTGAAGAGCGTACAGCATTCTTCATTGTGATTAAATGGAATGTAAAATGTTCTTTGGTCCTAAGAGGATTTAGGCCTAGCTGTCAGGAATGGCTCTCTCTCTCACTCTCTCTCTCTCTCTCTCTCTCTCTCTCTCTCTCTCTCGCGCGCGCGCGCGCGCACACACACACACGGGTAAAATTAGGCGCAGAAATGAGTGCAGACGGTAAAGGTAGGTGGCGAGGCCTGAACACAGAGCATTCTCTGCAGTGCTCAAGGGCAGGTGCAGTTCCTCTCTGAGCTTCCTGGCAACAAAACAGAAGAGGGAAACAGGTGACTTAGGAGCTTCACATTGTGCATGAGATGGGATTGACAAACCCATTGCTCAGAAGCATGTTTTTCTGAGTGATCCCGAGGTGCGTTTCTCCAACCTTCTACCATTTAACCAAAGAAGTGGCCTCGGCTCCATTTACAATTTCCTTCCTGACATTGACCTCTCACCCTTGAGCCTGCAGCTCTCCACCCATGGCCTCAGCTTCCTGATGGCAGCGTCTGGCATGTCAGCTTTTAGTTTTTATTAAATTTCACCAGGGCCTCGTCCTTGTCACATTGCTCAGCTGCTCTTCTGGAGACCATCTCCCCAGGCTGATCCTTTTTGCCACGTCTGAGGGGACGTGGCCATTTTTCTTGGCTTGAAGGGGGCTCTTCCTAGAAAGCTGAGTGTCACCAACTGCCCAGTGCTGGGCAGTCCATTCTCCCTCCCTCTCGAGTGCTTAAAGCTGACCCCTCAGCCTCATGAACTTCACCATGGGGTATTTTCATGTTAGATGTTTTTTATGTGAAGGACTTTGTGGTGGGTTCTAAGTGTCCTATAAGCTGGGCTTTCAGCCTGGAACACTTTGTCACTAGATTTTAAGAGCGAGCTACAGAGGAAAGAATGGAGTGGGACATCCCAACAGTTCCCAACAGTCACACTTGGGAACGTTCGCTTCCTGGGCACTGGCCTGCTGTCCAGCAGCCTGCTACAGAGTCACTTTCCCTTAGGGCTTCAGGACCACATGAAATACTGTTCGCCTAAAGCTTGGGGCTTCTTCCCTCTCCCTTCTTGGCCCCAGGGACTGCCAGAAAGAGGAAGGTCTTTATTTTGCATTTATGGGCATTTGGCTTGGGAAATAATGGTGGAAAAGTTAAGCCTGCGTTTGCCAGGTTCCTCAGTGGCCTCTTAGGAAGGAAGACACGTCGTTCCTTCCCCCTCAGGGACACTGAGGGCGTCAGTCCCTCTGATTCCAAGGCACATGCTGACGGTTCAGGCAGTGACCCGGAGGGGCTCACAGGCCCGGAGTTGTTGGGGACCCAGCGGGACATGGCGATGGTGAGCTTGGCCTACTCCAGCTTCTTGAGACACCCAGAGCGCATGCCATCCCAGTCACTGCTGCTTCATATCCTCCAGAAGAACACAGGCGTTGGGCACAGAAAAGAGGGCCTGTCCTCGCAGCCTGCTCTGGGACTCCCAAGGCTTCCCGGCCTGTGTCCCCCCCCACCCTTGGTCTCGCTGTGCCCTGACAGTCCACTTCCCATCACCCTGGTTTATGCTAAAGCCTCTTCTGCTGGGTGCAGGGATCCAGGGCTCAGCAGACCATGAATGCTCTTCAGCTTCCATGTGGTGGGAGGCCGGGCTGGACAAGTCTGTGATGTCCGTGGGTTGTTGCTTGTAGCCACCTCACATTCCCGTAATGTCCTCCAGGGCTGTGCGTGCTGGTACTGAGCACAAGGCCAGCCTCTGCCCAGTGCCCAGCTGGTGTGAGACTGGCGAACTAGTCCCAGCAAACTCTCCTTCCTCGTCCTCCCCTGTTGTGGCGGGGGCACTTTCTGGAACTTGAGAACTGTCCTCCAGACCCCCCTCCTCGTGGCCTCTGCTAGGGTGCCCACACTGTGGGTAGGCAGCTTCATGGAAGTGCCCTGGGCTTGGGGTTGTGCTCAGGGCTTGAGCCGCAGGGAGCCCCCTGGGGTCTGGGCTGTACAGGGGACGTCCTCCCTGCTGTGAGAGCAGGGCTGGGCACAGAGCACCTGGCATCCGGACCACAGCCACAAGAACGCATCCATGGGGCGTCTAGGCGTCCTGTGCCCCGCGATCACCTGAGAGGCAGAGGGAGCATCAGGGTTCTGGAATGTCCAATGTCAAGGGACCAGGCAGCAAAAGCTCTGTTTGGAGGAACAGATGTGGTGTTTCTTGCATGAATCTTTTTTTTTTTTAATGATTTTTGTGTCAATCGGAAAGTCATCAGTGCCTCTCGCGCTGACCCGCAGCTCTCAGGGGCAGTGTGCAATTCACAGAGAAAGTAATGACCGTGCCCAGGTAGGGAGGACGGTTTTCTGTTTGTGGTGGTCACTCATGTGCTGGTCTGCCCAGAACCACTAATCTCCTGACTGGTGGGCACATCTCAGAACAGTAACGTAGGGAAGGGACTTTAGAAGTTGGCAAGCCTTGATCCTGCGTGACTCTCGTCTCTGGTCTCATCCTCTGTGGCTCAGAGTGCGTCTCCGGGGCTGTGGGGAAGTATGTCTCCAGAGCCAGCACCCGATGGTCCCCTCAGTGCTTCACAAGTCCTTCCAGCCCAAGGTCCCTGGGACCAGAGAGGCCACCAGGGTGCAGCTTCCTATAAGGACCTTCAAGCAGGTGTGCTGTTAACCCTTTTAGGGACCAGTGTTAAGGCTGAAGTGGCAATTCCTAGATCAGGGTTCCTACTGACCAGGCCCATGGGAGTGCGTTGGGACCTGTGGGAAGGACGGAGTGTCCCTGAGTCCGGCTTGGGGCGAGGGGACAGTGCACATACAGGTCACTGCCTGTGGAGCCCCAAACTTGATGGAGTGCTCTCCTCTGCTCACCAGTCTCGGGGACTCAGGACGGGCGCTGGTCAGCATCTTGGCTTGGAAGGGACGGAGGAGGGCAGGGTTTTCCCCAGATTACGCTGGATGAGTTACCAACAGCCATGCCACAAAATCCAGAGACCCTGGGAGGGGGTGTGCCCAGGCCCAGGGTTCTTGACCGTGTGTGTGGTTGGTACATTAGTTTGTTACTGTGACAGAGGAGCTTCAGGACCTGCCCTCCCATGTCAGTCACCTGTCTGTCCTCACACGACACTGGTCCTGGGGCTGGGGTTGATGTTCACGTCTCTTTCCAATGTCCAAAGTTTGTTGAGTTAGACCAACCTGACCCAACAGGGAGGCGTGGAAGTAAGGGATGGGTTTGGGGTACTCACTCCAGTTTGCACTGCAGTGAGCCCCGGGACTGCACACTCCTCTGGTATCAGACAGACCTGGGTTCAAGCCCTGACTCCACCATCTACTCTGATCCAGTCCCCATGACCTGTCTGGAGGGTAGATACTCAAGATGTGCCTGTGACGATCATTCCAAACAGTCACAGCACCCAGCGGACAGTGTAAGGGGCTGGCTGTTTACCATTCTTAGTACCCAAAACTTGATTTATAGGTGAGTTCTGGTTCTTGGGTGCATGGGTGATTTTATTCCCACAATAAAGTATTGAAAACCAATTAAAGACAAAAGGCTGACAACAGTGGTGCCCAGCCTCCACCGCACTATTTTATGATTTCAGGCTGATCCAGTATCAGATAGTTCCCCAACTTTCAGGCGCACACATCATGGGCAAGTCTGATCTGTGGTTAATGCTGTGCACAGAATGTGCCCCATGTGGGGCGGGGGCGGCACAGAGGGGGGCTGTCCCCAGGAGACGTCGTCTTCTCTACGGACAGGTCTCATCTGCAGTGAGGCTGAGCAGAGGGTGGGTGTTGTGTTCTTGGTGGTATTTATAACAGGCTTCATGCCTCCTCGTGATTTTGTGAGAGCTGGGCCATTGGATTCAGCGTCTTGTGGTTTATGGGCTATGGGCTGGAACAGAGAGTGGCAGCTGCCACCCCTGGGGGGTCGGGACCGGGATGGTATGGCTGGCTGCACAGCTGGCAGAGCACCCTTCGCCACTCATCAGCCAGCCCAGCTTTGTTTTTTGTTTTCTTTTGAGACAGAGTCTCACTTTGTCACCCTTGGTAGAGTAGCATGGTGTCACAGCTCACAGCAACCTCAAACTCTTAGGCTCAAGTGATTCTCTTGTCTCTGTGCCTCCCAAGTAGCTGGGACTACAGGTGCCCATCACAATCCTGGCCTTTTTTGTTGTTGTTGTTGTCATTGTTGTTTAGCAGTCCCAGGCTGGGTTTGAACCCACCAGCCCTGGTGCATGTGGCTGGTGCCCTAACCACTGAGCTACAGGCAGCGAGCCTCACCCTGAGCTTTGAAAAGTGAGTTCCCCATGGTTCTCTCAGCTGCTCACTTGGGAACCTCTTTTTGTCCTTAAGAGGTTTGTTCTTTCCTAGTTTCAGTCTTTTGCAAAGTTCTCACACCTGGGGTAGGCTGCTGCTCAGGCCCTCGCTTTCCACCTCGTCCTCCCCTCCCTGGGGGACCATGTGAGGCCAGGCTTGAGGGAGTACAGAGGGTGTGTGGTGAGTCTGGCCTTGGGTCCCCGGCCTCTGTGCCGTGCAAGTGCCTTCTGAGGCGCTGTTTTCGGTGATGTCCCTTCCTCGGTGTCCCTGCCCGGCTAGTAAGCTGAATCTTTGTTCACACTGCTAGCAGTGGTCACCCAGCTTCTAGGGCCTGGGAGCACTGGGAGGCACATGGCTGGACAGACGCAGGTGCCTCAGGCCTCCTGTTCACCTGCTCTTCCTCTGTCCATCACCTGTGCTGCCCGGGAGACTCACTGGAGGGTCAGGCCTCAGTGAGCTGCGTGTTTCACTTGAGTTCATGTTTATCAGGGCTTCCTGTGGCCATTTCTTTACCCATCCTCCAGCTGACCTTACGGAGATCAGTAAACTCAGAAGCTGAGGAGTGGTGTAAAGCCATGTTCCCCCATGGGGCAGATCAGCCTTCTGGGGGGCCCACATAGTGAGGGGTACCCCCAGCCCAACCTTGAGGGCTCAGTGGCCCTCCTGAAGCCAGATTGCTCAACTTTTATTTTTTCCCCAACAGCTTTATGGGGGTATAATTCACATATATGACCCCTTTTAACAGCATGGTAGCTTTCAGTGCCCAGTAGAACCTCTGTAAATTGCCCACCCAGGGGACTGGAACAAACTAGTCATCACACAGAGGGGTCAGCGTGCAGAACGGGGCCTGCTGTACTGAGACATCTGTGTGGTGTGTGTCCATCTATGAAACGGGTCGGCTGGG
The DNA here is from genome assembly GCA_963574655.1 of Perodicticus potto. Taxonomy (NCBI): domain Eukaryota; kingdom Metazoa; phylum Chordata; class Mammalia; order Primates; family Lorisidae; genus Perodicticus; species Perodicticus potto. The sequence continues at coordinate 21,677 of CAUYRH010072077.1, forward strand.
GAGGTCTGCTGCGTTTGGAGTGTGGGGCGCAGGCAGGCTGAGTCTGCAGCCCCCACAGAGCTTGTTCTTAACTCACGGTAATGGACGTGTGCGGTGGTGGAACCACTGTCACCCCTTTGATATGTTTTATCCCCCAGCACTGCTCGGATCCTTTCCTAGCCTGGGTTTCCTAGCACGTTTCCTTGGGGTCAGACCCTAGGCAGTGTGGCCAGCGGCCACTCAGGCCTCAGGTCACCCCGAGCCGTGCTGGGAATGGAAAGTTGAAAAGCTCAGACAGTGCCTTCCTGAGAGCGGGACAGGGCTGTAATCCCTTATCTTCAGGATCCTGGAGAGAGCTCAGAGTGTTCCAGGGCAGAGGTCTAGGGGCCCTCTGGGAAGGTGAGGACAGAGGAGAACGCTGCTTACCAAGGCCTGGTCAGAATCCTGAGACCGTCTGCAGGCCCCAGAGAAAGACCCTTCAGAGTTCACCCCTGGGACGTAGCAGCCATGTCTGCCATTTGGGAAGCAAGAAAAGGGCTGTGGCCCTCAGGTGAAATTGCCCGTGATCGTGAAGCCGATCACTGCACCATCCACAGCCCGGTCCCTGCCAACGCCTAGCCTGCGACAACGCTTTGGCTTCTGGGTGGTTTTTTTTCCCCCCTCTCTCCTCCTGTCTTTTTGTAAAAGGGTCTGGATCTCTCTTGGAAAGCTCAAGGACTCAGGGGGCTTCTGCAGCGCTAGCAGAGGGTCTGTCCTGTTTGTGCTGTTTTGGGTTATGAACCTCATTGTGGGCCCTTCCTGAGCACATCCACAGGCCCCTCTGCACAGCAAATCACTCTAAAACTCAGGGTTTTGCAGGCAGCTTTGACCTGCCCAGCGGGTAGGCAGTGGACAGTCTGAGGTGGCCTCTCATCCTGTGGTCCTTCATCCAAGTCCATCCAAGTCTCAGACCACAGCAAGGCCCAGCCCTCAACATGATGCAGCATCACCTCTACCGTGTATACTTGGCCAACGCCAATTACAAGGCTAGCCCATTTCCGGCCTTGCCAGGTGGGGAAGCAGAGCCACCTGTTGGTGCGAGGAGTGGCAAAGTGATGCTATCGGCAGGGCTAAGACGCAGGGAGGTGAATGTCCCTGAGTCAGGCACAGCTCAGGTTCTGGGCTGTGCAGGAGGTGGGTGCAAACCACGACACTCACTACAGACCCCAGCCCCACTCTTCACCTCCCTCCTTCCCCAGCAGAGTGGAAAGGGGCCCCCTGGGTGCTGCCCCTGTCTGGGCTACATTGTTTACGTGATATGTGGACATTGCTCTCTGTTCCCCTTGTCCATTGTAAGAGTGGACTGGCCTTGGGCAAGCATGGCTGGAAGGTTTTAACTAGCCACGCAGGGCAGCTTGCTGGAGCACTGGGGTCAACACGGACTCTGAGGCCACCAGTCCTGTCTTGAGAAGGAGTACTGGGATCAATTGGTGATGTCTGCCACAAGTGTAGCAATAGAAAAATGGTGTGTGGGGCTCGGCGCCTGTGGCTCAACAGGCTAA
>CAUYRH010072078.1:0-10682 GCA_963574655.1 Perodicticus potto
ACCTGAGCTGGCGGGTTCGAATCCAACCTGGGCCTGCCAAACAGCAATGACGGCTGCAACCAAAAAATGGCCAGGCATTGTGGCGGGCGCCTGTAGTCCCAGCTACTTGGGAGGCGGAGGCAGGAGACTCGCTTGAGCCCAGGAATTGGAGGTTGCTGTGAGCTGTGATGGCACAGCACTCTATCCAGAGTGACAGCTTGAGGCTCTGTCTCAAAAAAGAAAAAAAAAAAAGATTGTATTAAAGTACTACAAATAATTATTTGCAAAATAACTTTTCAGATACGATATAGTTCTCAAATGAACACGTCAGCGCCACAGAGTTGTCTGAGAGAAGGAGCCGAAGCCGGGAGGGAGCAGTGACTGTGTTCAGCCGCCCCCGAGTGCAGCGGAGCCCTCATTTCTCTGTGCCAACCTCGCTGACATAACCTTGGGTAATGAATGGCCACAGATACAAAGACACTATATTCTTGCAGCATCAGCCCTCTGCTGACATACCTTATCATTGCAATTTGTCTCACCTTTCCTTGTGTGTACTATCTTTCTGAAGTTTTATCTAGTCGACTGCCATAAACTGCTGTTCTCAAACACATTTTTCAAATCTAATGAGAAAGGTGATTTTGGAAAAGAAAGTTAACGGTCTGCATGGTATCAGCGTCTCTCTCCCTCGGTCCCGCACAGCTGTAGCATCCATTGTCTAGAGATGGATGCAGAGGACCTTACATTGGCTTGGGGTCCTTTCAGGGCAAGAAAATGAGACCCAGCCCTAGAGAGGAATAGAAAAATGTCAGGATTACGGTGCTCTGGGGAGGGTGAAGAACTAGCTCACAGCTAGAAGTGGCAGTGGTGTGCACATAGGGGCTCAGCGTGGAGAGGCGTCCTCTGTCATGTCCACACGAGGATGGGTGGACTGAGGGGCACAGAGGGCCCATCTCCTTCCTGGGGTGCAGGAGAGATAAGACGGGACAGCCCAGGAGTTTCGGCTGACTCTCTTCTGTACCCTCCCTCCTTTCTAGAAGGCAAGTATGGGGGAGCTGGTATCAAGCAGAAAAGAACAGCCTGGCTGAGGAGGCCAGACCCTCCTGGCGAGAGGTCTCTGAGGAAAGTGCTATTTATTTTTATTTTTTTGTTTTTACATATACATGTGTTTATTAGGTTTCCACTTTTTGCCTTCACAAAATTAAAAAGGCTTAAAATTTAACAGCAATAACAATGTTTAAGGTAAGGACTAGAAACAAAAACCTCACAAAGAATGAACGAAGATAAATACATTCAGAAAAGAAATCAGACAATTGCTGCAATGAAGTATTAAGCAATAATAATAATAGCAATACAACGAAAGTAACATTCACAGTGTCAGATAAGAGTATATCTATTGTAGACTGCTTTGACTCAGAGGATCATATGGAGTCATCAATTAACTTCTTATTTTTTTTCCAAAGTCACAAAAATAGACAACTAATATTTATAAATAAAAATAATGCTATTTTTTGGAAAATAGGAAAGTACTATTTTTAAGAAAGCACAGAACATTAGACCCAAATCACTTTGCTCACTAATTGCTCACAAGTATCTACAGAACTAACATTTGGGCATTGGACTGTCTTGTTCTCAGAGGCAATTCCGCCATCGAGTTCCTTTCATGGCTGATAATCCTGTGCTCATGTGTGCTGTGTGGGATGGGGACGAGGTGGACACGTGGTCACCTGTTCAGAAGCCTCTTTCACTTTGTTCTCCCCGGCTAATCTGTCTGAACCATCTGGGCGTCTTTCGGCGGCCAGAACCTTACTGTGTCTTGCTGTTCTTTGCAGCCTGGAGTTTCTACTTCTTGGTGATACTGAAGCCAGCTGGGTTGTGGGGTCCCCAGAGAAAGGCTTGGGACATCCCTGCAGGGGGCTGCACACTCTGCCCCGTCATGCTAAGACCCAGCTGCAGTCTCCTTCCTCTCATCTCTACCCACACTCCGGAGGTGTGACAGAGGGTCCAGACTGCTCCTTGTGCCGAGAATTCCTCAGTGACACACCATCTCAGAGACTTCTTACTGAGCTTTGTATTCAGGCCTTTGCTCCATCTCTGTCGCTTATCTTTAATATTCTAATGAAATTCATAGAAAAATTAATGGCTTTATTTGAGCATCAGGGTGTTCCCAGGGGTCATGCAAACAGTGAGTGACGCCTATTACATGGCAGTAGATTTTGCAGTGTGGTTCATTTGTGGAAGCGCATGATTTTCCACAGAACCCGAGACCCCGTTATTTAGATTGGAGTGTCTGCTCACCAGCTTTGATCTTGTCCCTATTCTATGTAGGACAGCAAGCATGACCTTGTTATTTGTGATGAAAAGTGTGGCATGTACTTTTTATGTTTAATTAAATAATAGAATTCTTGAGTAGGACACTTGGATATCTGTATAACTCCAGGGGGACATTTTAAGGAGTGTTTTCTTCTTTCTTTTTCTTTTTTTTTTTTTTTTTTTGTAGTTTTTGGCCAGGGTTGAGTTTGAACATGCCACCTCCAGAATATGCGGCCAACGCCCTACTCCTTTGAGCCACAGGCACCGCCCTAGGAGGGTTTTCAATGCTTGAAAAATGGAAACAGACTTTGTGAAAAATTCTGGCCAATTTCTATATACTACTTTCAAATGACTCTGTGAGAGACATGGTCTTCTGAGGCTTAGGGAGTCTCACTGGCTTCCTGAGTTTGGATCCATCTGGCCATTGCCAGGCAACGAAGTTTTTTTCCCAGTTGAAAATAAAGATCTCGGGGCAGCACCTGTGGCTCAAAGGAGTAGCCAGTCAGCCCTATGTGCCGGAGGTGGCAGGTTCAAACCCAGCCCTGGCCAGAAACTACAAAAAAAAAAAAAAGAAAGAAAGAAAGATCTCATCATTTAGTCAGGAGCATAACTGAAGAATTACAAACATACTTTAAAAATAAAGTCTCAGGAGATATTAGGGAACATTTTAGGTAAAAAAGTAGATATAATAAAAACATACTTTAAAGTTTTGGAAATGACAATAATTTCAAACATCGATGTAATAAATATGAAATTAACTACAGAGTATTGTACTACAAGATGTTGTTTTTATATTTCTTTCTTTTTTTCCTCCAAAGATAAAACTTGCACAAACAATAAATGCCCCCCTGGCTTCTGCAGGGAGCTTCCTGCCTCCCCATTACTTGTTTTCCAAAGTTGTCACCAATTTCCTTTCAACCTCAGCTTTTTGGCTCTCTTGGTTGGTGAATTTGTTGCATTCCTTCCCTGTTCTCTGATATTATGCCTTTCATCAGCGATTTGATTGCTCCACATATGAAGGTTAGAGGGTAATTAGCTGTAAATTATTTACTTATTCTTGGGAAATGGCATCTGCTTTCTAAATGCCTGCTACATAGCCTGTGTAAGTGTCATTCAAATTCTTCAAGCTCACTTTACTTCAAAATGTCATTAGATTCTAGGAGAGGGGCAACTAAAAAACTGGTCTCCAATTTCTTACCTAACCCTTCTGTCCATAATTCACCTGACTCTGAGAAGCTTTGTATCCCTGGAAGCACTGTGGTTCACCATCGATATTTTGGGACTTTCAAGATTTCTGAATATTGTTTGTTCTACATTTGGCTACACAAATTTTTGCACATCTCGCCATCACTGGGCAGTATCTGCATGGTGTAGAGAGCTAGCATGGGGTTAGCCAGAGGTCATCCTGGGAGCTAACTAGGGGCTAAGTTGGCCAGTGTCACAGGCCTCCCAGCCCCCTCATGCTCTCCGGGGATGGTGCAGAGTGAGGAACAGGGTTCTGGAGTGAAGCCGCCCCAGGGCCACGTTTGGTTCCAGGACTTTCTTAGGGTCTTATTCCCAATAAGCAGGTGCTGTCTCAACATCTCACAGCAAGCGATTTGGAGGGGTTTCTCCTAGGAAAACCAGCAAGGGAGTGTAAGGATCAGAGAGGGAGAAAAGAGAAAGAAGGGGAGAAGGCAATCCGGCTCTGTTCAGGTAAATTCCCTGCCCAGCTTGCTCCCCAGAGAGCTCCAAAGCACAACTGCCCTTTCAGAACTTGTCTCAGCGTGTGTCAAGGAGTGGTTAGCATCCTGTTGAGTTAGAAGACATCCTGGAGGAGTTGTAATCGCCCGGGCATGTTTATTTGTATATATAGGTGGCTCCCATTGCACAAACACATCCATTGAATGAAGTGCAGGGTGAAACATGCTCAGAAGATGGGAGGAGGCAGGGCGTGTACGTGTGTGCACACACATGCATTCAACACACATGCACACACACATACATGCACGCCATGCACAAGTACACACACACTCCCACAATAAGGAAAAGCATCTGACACCACAGTGTCAACTACAACCATGTACTGTGTCATACTAGTCCTGTTATTAAGTTCATTTAAGATTCATATTTCAATTCAAATCAAATATAAAAGCACATATTGCCATGTCCGGCACAGAGTTGTCATTCAGTAAATGATAGCTGCTGTCAGTACTGTTATCAAGGACAGCTTTGTTTCTGTCTTTTTTCTTGTGCCGACTTTGCTATATTCTTTCCAGAATTTTTCCCTTCCAGCACTTTCTTTATACTTTTCTCTGGGATCCATCCATTCCTTCCTGTTGCCACAGACCCATTCCAAGGAGGCTCCAGGACCCTCCTAGCTCATCCCCACCTGCCTCACGTGTGTTTCCTAATGAGCCTCGGCACCGCCGTGGGCCCAGCGTGCCTCTCTGTAACCCCTGCCCTGGGATGACATCCCGCACTAATTGTCCAAGCCATGCAGTCCTCCTCCATCCCTTGTTCTTAAGAACCATTCTTTCCTTAGTCAGGGAGCATGAAAAATGATCTAATTGAGTATTTCAAGATTTCAGCCTCAGATTTCCTGGATGATACGTTTATTTTGATTCCTTGACCAGGCCCCAGCACTGTGGGTGTCCAGGACTGTTTCCGTTGGCTTGTGGCCCTGTCGTCCTATAAGTCTCAACCTTCCGTTTTGGTCTAGGCAGTGGTTCTCAACCTTCCTAATGCCTCATGTTGTGGTGACCCCCAACCATAAAATTATTTTTGTTGTTACTTCATAACTGTAATTTTCTTACTGTTATGAATCTTAATGTAAATATCTGATATGCAGGATGTATTGTCATTGGTGACAACCCACAGGTTGAGAACTGCTGGTCTAGAGTCTGTCTCAGAAACCTAGGTCTGTACGTGGAGGCCCTGCCTCCTGCAGGACTATTTTACTGAGTTACCTGTGCAGCAACAGTGTAAAATCAGGCATCCTAGGATAAAGTCTGCCTCAACCAGTGGAGGCCAGTAATCCCCAGGTAGAATTCACACGTGGCTTTGCTCACTCGCCATTGCCAGTCCTCACACCAGTTCTTCAGCCCTTGGCAGCCTCCCAGCCTCTTCCTCTCTGGTCTGATTCCTTCCCTAATCTGGTGTGTCATTTCTCTTTACATTCTTCTTTACTAATTCAGGGCATATTCAGACTGTTGTGGCTGAGAGGCATGTGTGATCACTAAGGATTCTTGATCTTGCTTACTGGGGAACTGTCCAAGTGGGCCATAGTTCCCTAGTGGACAGGAGCAAGAAACTAAGTGATGACCATGCCTTTAGCATTAGAGCCTCTTTATCCATGAAATCTATCACTGGCCCTGTGTGTAGGGGGCTTTTAGGAAATGACCTTGGGAAACTAAACTTCAATTTGGTATGGAAACCAAAAGCTTAATTCTAGCTTCTCTTCACCATCTGCAGTCCTTATCGTCTGCCTGTCCAACCTAATGTTGTATCCCCAAATGCTTAGCACAGAACCCACATGGCACATGGAGAATCTCAGTAAATGATGAGTGTGTTTTGACAGCGTGCTCTACAATCCTGATAGCTCAACTTACAGAATGCGAGGCTATCTCCTTCTTGACTCTTTTGTTGGATTTCGGTCAGTTTCACCCACTGCCTGACTAGCCCACTCTGTTTTGCTTTCTAGGGTATTTTCAGAATATGAGAGTAGGCTTGAGAAAGGCTTTTTCTGCAGCTGAAATCTGCCTGAGGGTGAGGTTTTAGACCTCTCTGGCCTTTATGGACTCTTGGACTCATAAACCCATAAAGATTCTGAACATTAGCCTCTTCTGATGTGTTCTCCAGATAAAAATAGCACTGTGAACCTAATGACTACCTCAGTTTTTATTGTGTGTGATTTCCACTTTGCCATTTTCATTTATCATCCTTCACTCTAGCAATATTTTCTTAACCGAGCAACCTACAGATGCTACATAGTTCTACCTGCACAATTTGAGACCTTTACTGTGTCAGTACATCACTTTCCTTCTCCTCCTTGTACAGCTAAATTGCAAGAAGTTTTTTCTTCCAGGGTCATATAATATGTTTTTCCATTTTTGACAGTCTCTCACCCCTGAATCATACTAAGATTTTTAATTCCCTTGACCTTGCAATTTTATCTTGTTGTTCTGAAGTTCACTCTGTATACTTCTATCCTCATTATCTTCACTGATTATTTCTTTTTCTTCTATTTGAGAGCAAGGACCAAGGTGTTTTGTTGGTTGTTAGCTTTCCCATTCATTCATTTTAAGTGAATGCCGGCAGGCCCTAGGCAAATATCCATGTATGCATGAATAAATGAATAAATGATTCTTCAGGTAGTCTAGATATCCATAATATGAGAAATACATGGAAAACTTAGTATTAGAGCTCATTAGAAATTTCTCAAATGGAAGGAAAATTGTTTTGAAATAAAAACTCACAAAGATGAATAGACCAGGACTCATTTTGCTTGGTTTATAATGAAGTTTTAAAAACTCAGGCAGTATAAACAAAAATAATTAAATTATACAGTGAAATATGTCATGATATTGTATGGCTCAGCTAGCAAAGCAGGTTCCAGGATATTGAGATCAAAACTTTAGCATAAAAGAAATAGGTTTGTGTCTTTCTGTTCAGATTTCCTCACTTGTGGTGATCCTCTGTGGGCTCCAACCTGGGTTGGGTATTGGCAGGGGAGACGACACTGGAAAAAATAACAAGACTCTGCACCAATTTAACGTGTAAAGTCTCAGAAGCCTGGAGAGGCAACATTGACTCACACACCATGTGGCAGAACAAGACAGTGCAGCAGCTCTCTGAGGGCTCAGAAACCTTTTATTGATCTACAATATAAAATGTATGTGCAAAATACAAAGGTGCCAAAATAGGATTAAAAGAAGGACACGCCCCAAAGAAGACTGGCTAAAGGAGAAATGTTTGGGTAATTGGGAACATAAGGTAGTGAGTCGTCAACAATGTCAGATAATGTATTTAGAAAGGGAGAGAAGAAAACATGTTTCAACTGTCTAGGGCAAGCAAGCTAGTCCTAATCTAACTGCCCATCAGGAGTTTAAAGGGCTTTACCCAGCTTGCCTGCTGAGTCTCCTTCCAAGGATGGTCTTAACAACTTTGCCCTATTTGGAGCACCTCTAGGCTCCTTTCACCATGGGACAGGCTTCTGAGCACTTTGCCCTGGATTGAGGCGAGGCCCCTGCAGAGAGACCAGCCTATCTGCCTCACACACCCATGCTCATGTATTTAGCTGTTTCTGGATTCTTTATGGTATTTAGCTGTTTCTGGATTCCTTATGGGTTTCAAACTAGTGTAGATGGACTACTCAATTTCATTCCTTGCTTAGCTTAACAAATCTAATAGCTGTTTTGATTATTTTAGTACAAATTTACATGGCCAATTTATGAACATTAGCAGGAATATAGGTATTAATCTCCACAAAAGCATGCAGAATCCAAGCAAGACATGTGTGCTGGTGGTGTTTTTTTCCACACTAATGATCTTCAGGGTTTCTTTTGTTTTTTAAAGAATCTACTTTCTTGAGTCATGCAATAGAATCCTATGCTGATTTGAAATTCAGTCTAATATTATTGCTATTTTTAGCCACCTTTCCTAATTTTCAGTGGGGTTTTTTTGGTAAGCAATGTCCATGATTTAATTTTTAAACATCTTTATGAATTTTGTTCTCATTTATTAATTGTCAAATTTTTCTTCACTAACTGATTCAAATATCAATTAACTGTTGCTACTATAACACTGGATTACAAACATCCCAAATTTGAATACCATAAAACACCAGACACTTATCCCACAATTGTGGGTCTGCAGGTTGGCTGTGGTTCAGGGGAGAATTTCTGGGGTCTTCTCAGCAGCTCTCTTGCAGATTTTAGGTCAAATGTACTTGTCACGTGCCTTTATTACCTTTGGTGAGCTTATTTACATAAAATAAAAAGGTAGTATGCTATGCATTGGCCTTCAAAACCAACCATATATTAATGAAGTGAAAGAGTCACTATAACATTATGTTTGTTTCCAGTGTCAAGAGCAAGAAATGTGCTGGTTAATTTTCTACCAACTAATCTTCCACCAGGATTAGTAGTGAGAAGGAATTTGGGTGCAATTACATCATTTTTAAATGTAGTGCTTCTAATGCATGTCAGAAAGACACTTTATTCTCATAAGCAGAGTACTCCACACTGGGTAAATTGGAAAATATTTTCCTATTTGTTTTAGTGACTGAAATTTATTGAAGAAATAAAAACATTATTTCTTTCAGAAACAAACCTCAGTGCCCTGGGAAGTACATCATGATTATACACCCTCCTGTGATAGGTTGCCTGGAAAATGGATTGCCTTGATGTCACCAGGTTCAACTTCTTCTAGACCATTCACCCCATACATTACTGGCTCTCAAGAAATTTGTGAATAATCCATACTTCTAAGTACCACAGTTTCAACTCTGTAGTAGACTGGATAGATGCCAAGTGAACTGACTCCTTAGGTATTGATAAAATGTCACAATGTCTCTATTTCTCATTTTGGAACTGTCTTGTAATACACAGAGCTTGGCCACATATTATTAAATCCCAGTGAATGTCAGTTTAAAACACATATAACAGAGTAACAGAGGTGGCTGTTGCTCACCCTGTTAGTGCTACTTCAGGTATATTTAAATCTATTCATTTATGGATCATTAGTTAGCTTTCCCAGTATTTATGTGGCCTACATAATAGAGCCTTTCTCTAGCTGCAGAGCAAGTGGGCCTGAGGGTTGCATGTGCCTTTTTCATAAGACTGCACACCATGGGCTAAGGTGCAGAGCTCTGCAATCTCACTTGTCCTCCAACTGCTTACTGCGTGTAATTTCTCTTGAGAGCGTTCTTATACCTTAAATCTTTCGCAATCACTCTCCAACCACATGTTCTATTTCCTCCCAGGGGTGTGACTTCCCTGGGACCACCTGGATGTGCTTTCCCAGCTTTCTAGATGCTCCAGCTTGTATGACTAGCCAAATATTATTCATGTTCAACTGCATGTGAAATTCACCTTAATCCTGGGGGCTTTCCCTGTTCACATCAGTCTTCAAAGGCAGCTTCTCCTCTGACATCCCTTGGCAGCAACTGTCTGTCTCTGCTCCTGTCACTTCACTGTGTTTTGCTGTTGCTGTTATTTCGTGTTTCTCTAACTCCCAGGGAAATGCTTTGTGTGTATAGTGTGTGTGTGTGTGTGTGCGCCCGTGTGTGTGTGTCCATCTCAGCATGTGGCACATTTTCACATTTGTTGTATTTGATTATTTACCAAACTATTCCAAAATGAATGTTTTCATCCAGCCTCTAAAATTGGTAATGACACAATTTTCTGGAAAACATCTTTCTCTGGCAGGAAGATAAAATGGTATGCAAAGTTTTTCTTGAAATATCTTTCTAAATATACACGGGTAACCACAGTTTTATATTTGTAATGAATTCTTTTCTCCTCCTATTACCAGCTCTGTTGACTTTTTATCACAAGTCCTTACTAGCTACCACTGATAGATGGTCCTTTGATATTTTGACTGAGGGATCAAGGCCAAAATAACCTTTTACATTTTTCTGACCCTATCCTCACTTTAGTAAATATCCCTTAATTTAGCTAGTAAATGTATGTTGTGGCCCAAGGACAAATACCTCAGGTGTCATTAAGTTTGTTAAATTCTAGTGCCTAAATTTTTAATATTCTTCCCTCTTTTCCTGTGCTGCTACTATTACACTGACTCAGGACCTAATCATTTTGAGACTATTGTAACATCAACTCAAATAAGGATTCAGTTCTTCTTTATATTTTACTTTACTTTATTTTTTGGGGGGGAAGAGTCTTACTCCGTCACCCAGACTAAAGGCAGCAGTATCCTCAAAGCTCCCTCTACACACAAACTCCTGGGCTTAAGTGATCCTCCTACCTCAGCTTCCCAAATAGCTGGGACCACCGGTACACACCACCATGAATGGCTAATTTGTTCTATTATAATTTTATAAAATTTTGTTCTATTATAACTTTTACAAAATTATAATAAAAAACCCCACCCTGTCTCCAGAAAGACAAAAATCTCTATTTATAATAGAACAAATTCAGTCATAAATTCCTGACCTTAAATTCCAGTATCATTCTCTTGCCTGGGCCTCCCAAAGTGCTATGATTATAGACACGAACCATCATGCCTGGCCCATCTGCCCTTTGGTTCTTGAACATTTCCTACTGTTTATCACTGTTTTTCTACACATTAAATTTGTTTTCTCCCCTGGGCAAAGCACTTTGGTACTTGTATCACTGAGGGTGCCCTAACAGTGTACTGAAGATTGGGTGGCTTAAATAGTGGATATTTCCTCA
>CAUYRH010072081.1:0-39555 GCA_963574655.1 Perodicticus potto
GTATAAAAAAAAAATAAAGAAAAGAAAATAAAAGAAAAGAAAAGAAAAGAAAAGAAAAGAAAAGAAAAGAAAAGAAAAGAAAAGAAAAGAAAAGAAAAGAAAAGAAAAGAAAAGAAAAGAAAAGAAAAGAAAAGAAAAGAAAGAGTAAACACATTTGATCTATACAACAGAATATTATTTAGCCATGAAAGGGAGTGCAGTAGCAATACATGTTATAATACAGATGAACCTTGAAAACACCATCCTAAGTAAAAGAAACCAGTCACAAGAAGCTATATGTTGTATGATTCCATTTACATAAAACCTCCAGAATGTGCAAATCCATACACACAGAAGGTTTCTGGGAGCTGGAGAAAGATGGGAGTAATTGCTTAATAGGTATGAGGTTCCCTTTTAGGGGAATGAAAATATCTTGGGACTAAATAGAGATGGTAATTATACAACACTGTGAATGCACTAAATGCCCCTGAATTATACACTTTAAAACAGTTAATAGTTAATTTTACATTGTGTGAATTTTACCCCTATTTTAAAAAATAAGCTAGAGAGAAATGTATCCAGCTTGAATAACCCATGGTTGGAGTCTTCCTCCATTTTAGGGAGATACAAGTTATAGTTAAAGCAAAACAAGGGCTTCTCCCAGTTTGCAAAGTGCCACTGACAATTCCTTCCTGGCTCTGTAGTAGGAAAGTTATCCCCTGTGGCTCCTGCATCTCCTTAGCTTTCTCCTTTCTTCCCACAGAATACAAACAACAGGAGGGCCGACACCTGTCTGCCTTGCTCACTGCCATTCCCCAGCACCCAGCACGGCATCTGACACGGTGTGCTCACTCTTGTGTCCTCCAATCTATTCTCCACACTGTGGCAGGTGATCTTTTATTTTTTTTTTAGGTGATCTTTTTAAAAAGTGAATTTTTCATGGATTCCCTCCTCCTGCTCTAAACTCCAAATGGCTTCATTTTGTGCTAGATAAAGACAAAACTTCTTAGCTTGAACTGTAGGCTGAGCACAGTCTGGCTTCTGCCCATCTCACTGAGCCCACCTTGCATCTGTCCCCTTTTGTGTCATAGGTCCGTGGCCCACTTCCTGTGAAGGCCAGCACAGTCTTCTGTTATGTGATCTTTGCATGTGCCATCCCTCTGCCTCCCCTCACTTCAGCCTAACTAACTCTTAACTCATCCTTCATCTCTGTGACAAACACTGCCCCCCACCAAGAATCCATACTTACCTTCCTTTTACCTATAGAACTCCTCGGGAAGCTCTCACTACTGACTTATCCCACCTTGTAGCTAGGTGTGGATATGGCATTAAGTTCCAGCCAAGTGACAACAATGTATAGAGCTTCCAGTCACCTCTTGCAAGCTATTTCTCTCTCCCCTCCTCCTGCCTTGAAATGATGCACTCAGGAGTAGTCTGGGAAGCCAGGTGTTGAGGATGGCAGAGCTGTCCACCAACCTTGAACTGCCACCTTTGGAGTGTCATATGAGAGAGAAACAAACATTTCTTACTGAAGCCATGGAAATATGGCATCTTTGCTAAAGCAGTTTAGCCTGTACCTTAACTAATCTATACCCCATCTCAACAGAATCAAATCAAAGCCTTTCCTTATACAACATAACCAGTTTGGATCTTTCTATTAAGTGTTCCCAAATCACCCTAGATCTCTTGTTTCTATTATTTTAACTGGATGTGCATGCATATGTATTTGTGTGTGAGATAGATAGAAAGGAGGTGAGGGAGGGAGAGAGAGGAAATTTTTTAACACCTGCCTCCTCCTCTACACTGTAAGTGCCCCAAAGGAGGAAGTCACATCTACGTGATTGACCACACGAGCCCCAGACCCCTGTGTCTGGCACATAATTGTTGCTCAGTTTTTATGTTTGCTGCATGGATTCTTTGATTATTCAAATATAGAACCTCTTTAAATAGTAATAAAATGATCTATAACCTTAAGTAAAGCACTAGAGTTAAACAAAAAAAACTTCCATTGAACAACTTTGTAGAAACTGGTCTTGCTTGATCTATGCTCTCGGGTGAAGATAAGTCCAGGCTGGGTCTTAAATAGCCATGAAATGAGATTACACTTTGACTGATTCCCCTTTATTATTTTTACTATTATTTAGAACTGTACCAAATAATATCGTTACAGCCCAGTAGCGTTCTTCCCTTCAAATATAACTGTCATTCCTGTAGAGTAAGTTTCAGAAATGTTTATATATTATCAAAATTAAGTTTCAAAATGAGCTATAGTATCTGGAAAAGGGGGATAATAATATTTCACAGAAACTAATTGGAAACTTGTTTTGAAATAAAGTAGTTATTATTTCCATCATGGAGAGATGAAAGTAGAGAGATTTCCTTTTATCTCACCCAGGCTAGTATCTTACATTATTTATTCAAACTAAAATTAAAACCTGGCCAAATCCTACCGAGGCACTGCATATCAGTTAGAGATTATTCTTCTGGAAATGAACTTTTGTTCACAAATTTCATTATGCAGTTACAAATGACTATTATTAAAATGTAACATATGAAACCAAATTGTCTTTTTTCTTCCCTGGCCATGCATGAGGCTCACTCTCCCATGTGGTGTCACTCTCTTCTCCTGGACGAGGCGGCATGCACGTTGCCCAGGTGTCCAGAGAATCTCATGAAACCCACGGCACTGTCCTGCTGACCTCCTTGTCAACATGCTCCCTGGCCTTTCCACCAAGTCCTGGGGACACCCCTCAATGCCGTTTTTATTGCCCTACCCCTTTCATCCCAAGGAACAGACAAAAAGGCATGTTTTCCACCTCATGACCTTGCCAAGGCCCTTTTTTACTTTTCCTGTAGACCCAAATCTAAGGCAAAGCTACTACCTGGAGTGTGGTGTTGACCCACTTTCAGGTTTCTGAATCCCTAACCCTGAAGCTCTTTCTTGCCCATCCCCGAGCCTTCCCACATCCTAGTCTCTCTGCCTGAAATGCTCTTCCTTGTTCCTTGATTGCCTGGCTCCAGCTGTCCTTCAGACCTCTACTTAGACAGAAATTTCTCCAGAAACATTTCCCTGACCTTATTCCCAGCTACTGGATCAAGTACAGCCTACATGCTGCCCAGGCACCCTGTACCACATAGCACTTGCAACTTTTTTTTTCACTAGTGGTAAGAAAGGATTTTATTAGACAGAAAGGAATACAGCAGGAGTAACAAAGCACTAGTGCTTCTGGCAAAGAGGAAGACCCAAGTCAGAAGTCTTCCCCCACTTATAACTTTTTAATTTGCTCTACTGAATAGCCTGTCGCAGAAGGGCAGGAGCTAGCTCGCCATTCTATCTCCAAGACCCAGCACAGTGATGGGTACATGGAAGTTGATCAATAAATGTTTCATGGTTTTAAATTTAGATTCTACTCTAGTATCTGGCCCCTGGGAAAACCAATCCCCTATTCAAAACCCAGAGAAGTCTCACAATCTTCAGGCTCTCCTGGTATGACTTCGTGGCTAACCAGTGTTCTTTTTGGTTCTTCATCCTGAGAACTCTAATTGTCCTCTGCTCATTCTCTTCTGCCCCTCGGTAGTTCTGCCTAATATACCCAGGGTACTTTCCTCTGATAGATCTTTTTGAATCATGCTCATGAATCAGTTTTCTTAGGCTCTTCACATTAATATCCAGATCCTGTGCATCAAGGCCCTTTGCTTTCTTTTCACACTACAATATGCTTTTCATCCCTTTCTGGCTTAGCAAGGATTTAAGCTTGGTATACACTTGTTAGGAAGAGACAAAAAATGTCTCTACGTACTGGATAGATTGTTGCACAAGACAAAAACTTTAAGAAATTTCCAGTCTTAGTTCCTATGTATCTGTATGACCTCTGCTCTTGATCCTATTCAAACTTTCCCTTTTCCCCAGGAAAGTGACACTCCTCTACTCACTAAAAAGAAAAAAAGCCTCACCCCTTAACCCTAAAATTCACTTTCTAATCATCTTTATTTAGTTTTTGCCTCTGCTTAGATGTTGCCAATAGTTCCTTTCTGGACACAGGTTTGTAGATTTATGTTTTATTTGTTGTCTATTTACTTAAAAGCAATAGTAATAAGGGCAGGTTTTTCCCAGGAGAAAGTCAATCAGATCATTTTCTCACCAGTTGCCTAAAGACTGTCAAATCAATCAAGCAATTTGTCTCTGGGACACATTTAATTTAAGAATTTATCCCCAGATATTTGTACTAAACATACCAAAACCAAGTCAAAACATCATATTAGCTAATAGGAAATTGTTCTGATATATGTAATAAAAGGAAATTGAAAGCATTATTTCCAAGGCAGTCCCAACACATACAGTCATCCAAATATGAGTACAGCAGGTCATGCTGAACTCCTCTCATGGTTCTGCACTTTGCTTTACATTTGTTCCAAGAGAACTCAAGGTGCTCAGTGAACAACATGAAACAAAATTTGGGATCATACGGTTAACTTGAGCAGGTTGGAAACGCAGGACAGGCTGCATGTTATTATACACAGCCTCGTGGATCAGAGTGAATGGGAAAACCACGTGAACCACATATTACAAAATAGGAAGCAAAGTTTGGACAACAGAATGGTTGCCAACAGTTTCAAATAACCAACTGACAGGTAGTATCTATGGTACCAAAGCCTGTATTTCCCTCTTTGGGGCACAGCCATGATGATACTTGATTTTGACTGCTCCACAGGGGTAAATGTCCCATTGATCCAGATTATCTTGGTTCCTACCTTTCTGACTCTAATGGCTATTGGTTATCTTCATTTTAATTGTTTGCACCACTTGAGGTATGAAGGGGGATAGATAAATGATATCTTTCTTCTTAAGAATCTATTGAGAAACAACAAGACAAAGAAGAAAAATAGAAAACAAAAAATGCCTCTTCTCAGTTAGTCAGCGTTATCCACCAGCCCCAGGCATTGCTGGAATACTGGAGGACCCTCCCCACCCAGGCCATGGAACTTCTGTAAGTTTCCGACATGTGTGAGTATTTAGGAGTTAGGAGAGGTCCAAGAAAGAAAGGTCTGAGTTAAGTAAGTTTAGTT
Organism: Perodicticus potto; assembly: GCA_963574655.1. Lineage (NCBI taxonomy): Eukaryota > Metazoa > Chordata > Mammalia > Primates > Lorisidae > Perodicticus > Perodicticus potto. The sequence continues at coordinate 5,047 of CAUYRH010072081.1, forward strand.
CTTTCTCTAATCAAAGACATCCAGGAATGTGATGACTATCACACCAAAGAAAATCCATCAAGAAAACACAAGGGCAGGAGGAGTCTCTCCATATATCAACCAACCAAACTCTACTAATGTTTATACCAACAGCCCCAACATGATCCAAAGATCTGATAGGCTCAAGGTTCCCACAGTAATTCCAAGTTCATCTTTTCATATGATTAGGAAATAATATTTTAGGATTCCTTCGAGGTGTTAGGAACTTGTTTGGCCTCCTCTGGGACTAAAGTAAGTTTTTCCCGAAGCTTTCAAAATAAGCCAGAAGGGTTGGAAACAGGTATACTGGTTACTTGGATTCTCTGATTAAGAAGACAGTCCTTTTCTGTGTATTTATTTCAAACTAGAGTCAGCAGAGAGTCTGCAAAGCACATTCACTTTGCTGCTGCCATGAGCACATTAAATGCAATTTCATACGTCTTTGATGATTCCTGGTCTTTGAGAGACTCCTATCATCATTATTTATATCAATTCTCATTGTTTGGGGCTAGATACACAGAAATAGGAGATACAAAGAATTGGATTGAGTTTGTTCTAACCATAGCACTAACTGTGACTTACCAGAAAGATCTCTGGTATGGCCACACTGTTTAAAATACGCATAAAAGATGATAGAGATACATTAGAAATCACAATGGTGGTAATGGTGAGCACTTCCCATGTGCCAAACACTATTCTAAGAATTTTATGTATATTAAATCACTTACTTTCAAACCCTAGGAGGTAAGTAGTATTATCTACATTTTAGATGAGGTGACTCAGGTTCAGAGACGTTAACTAACTTATGCAACATCTCACTATTTAAGGAAATAGAACAGCCAGAATTTAACCCTGGACAGTGTGGTTCTAGAGCGGTGCTTTTCAACCTTTTTAACTCATGGCACACTTGAACTTATAGTTAAATTTCTGTGGCACACTTAAATTATGTTGATTTTAAAAAAGAGTTAAAAAATATACTTACTGTGCTATGAACATCTTTTGAATATAATTTAATTAATAATCTTTAAAAAATTTTCACTGCACACCTAAGATCTTCTCATGGCACATGGGTTGAAAATCACTGTTCTAGAGCCTTCACTCAAAACCACATGCTAAAATAAGAAGAAATGCGTATAGGATCATTGAATTGAACGAGCACAATAAAGAAATGCATCCCTCAATGAGCTGAAGTGGAATATGCTTAAGCTTTCATCCACCAAGTCAGAAATGCACACATGCAGGCAAGCACGCCCTTTTCAGTTACAATCAAAGTAGAAAGATAAACCTAAAAAACACAAACTCACTGCTTGGGGCAGATGATATAACATTAACAAACAACAAAGAGAAAGTCATATATCTCAACTCCTGTTGTATTTCCATCTTCTTTATCAAGGAGAATGATCTTTAAACTCGGGAGGGTTGAATAAATGTAGTTTAGAAGGAATTGAAGTATGAGATAAGTAAAGTGATAGCAAGAGACCATCTCCCTGTTTTAAATGAGTTGAAGTCTCCAGGCCTAAACAAATTACATCCCAGAGTATAAAGAGACTTTGCAGATACAATCTAAGAGTCACTGTCAGTATTCTTTAAGGGATCGCAGAGAATAGAAAAGATGCTGGGGCAATGGAGCTAGAAAAATAGTTTTCAACATAAGCAAAAAAAGTGTATTCCATGACCTATGAGTGTGCAAGCTTGATTTTGAAACCTGGTGATATTCTCTAATGATCAGAAGGATGTGTGAGTGTGTAGGAAAGGAAGTGGTGATCACTAGGAACCAGGACGATTCACTGGGGAAAATAACAAAGATCTTACATGTCTCTTTCTTCTGCTGCTTTAAGGCCTGGTGAAAGCGAAGGTGCCAGGCACACACTACTCACAGGGACATGAGAGCAGCCTTGATGAGGTTCCCACCTCCCCTTGGGCACACAGGATTGACCTAATGTGATCTGGCTGGGTCATGGGGTCTCCTTCTTTGCTTGATGCTCCATGAAGTTGCACACTTGCTCAAAAAAAACCCCAAGGAGAAAAGAGCCTGAATGTGGGCAATGGAACATAAATCCCATGGTTCTCCAGAGTCACAGCCAGGCTCAGCTCCATCTGTGGTTTAAATGAATCAGGATAAGCATATTTGCAAAAGCTCTTGATAGTCTTGGGGATCTGATAGGTAAGATAATGCTCTTAAGGGAACAAAAGCCCTATTGACCATTTATACCAAAAAAAGGTTGAATTTACAAATCAATACCTGACAGGGGTGTCTATCCCACAGCCCATGGACCACCTGAGGACTGTGTGAGGACTTTTTTGCTTAACTATGGTGGCAGGTATCACGAAAATTATTTAAGGACTTTTTTTTTTTTTTTGCTCATCAGCTTTTCTTAGTGTTTTTGCATTTAATGTGTGACTTAAGACAACTCTTCTTCCAATGTGCAACAAAGAAGTCTAAAGATGGGACACCCCTGCAGGAATAGTTCTCCTTGAGAGAGTTACAAAGCTCATGTTCTCCCTCCATCAGGACTCTGCCCAAATATCTCCTCCTTAGAGAGGTCTTTAACCATCTGATATAAGATAGCCAGGCATGGTGGCACACATCGGTAGTCCCATCTACTCAGGAGGTTGAGGCAGGAAGACCACTTAAGCCCAAGAGTTTAAGGAGACAGTGACCAATGATGACACCACTGCACTCTAGCACAGGTGACAGAGCATGAGACTCTGTCTCCAAAAAAAACAAAAGATAGCATTTGCCCCATCATGCTATGAGTATCTTATTTCATTTTTCTATATAGTTCATGCCATTATCGATAATATTGAATATATGACTATATGTATAAAATTATCCTAGCTCTCACAGCTATCCGGCATTGTATTATATACGTTTCATATATTATATATTTATATACACATCTATCTCCTCCTCTTCCAGAGCCAATAAATTCTACATGAATGATATCCTTATGTTAATATGGATATATGTTATATCTATGTGCCTTTTTGAATGACATTTCCACGAGGTCAGAAACTTTGCTGTCTTTTTTAACCAGTACATCCCTAGTCCCTAGAGGAGTGCTGAAAAATAGTTGTGATCAAAAAATATTTACTACTTAATAGTATTTGTCCATTAATATATGTCAACTGGGAGAATGGTCTCTAGTGGTTACACAGTCCCAGTCCTTGGCTCTACCCAAAACATTTAACTCTGACTCAGATAAGGAGAAAATTGATTCCAAGTCCTTGTAAATGAAACGTTGATTATTATTATTTCCATGACCATTACCTACAACGTGATAGGCACTATACTGGGCTCTTACACTATTACAAATTCTCCAACAAACCTAAGAGGTAGAAATTATCTTCACTTTCAAATGAGTAAACTGGGCGCAGGGAGTTTAAATCTTACCCTCCACCCATCCCCACTTCTCTCAGTGCCCTGGCACATGGAGAGAAGATACCTCCCTAGTGGAACCAACAGGGTTTGGGGTTGCTAGAAAATCTGGACTTCTCTCTTCCCCACACTAAAACAGCACAGCTGTCAACCCTCTAGGTCACAAACTTTGTGATGTTTTTGGTTCTGCCTGCCTCTTTCGTCTGTTGCTATTCTTGTGTTGTCTCCTTTTCTGCACTTCTGCATTTTGTCAAATGGCTGCCAAGAGAATGTTTTGGTTTTATCTATTCCCTCACACCCTCTCAGTCCACTACTTTTTGGAAGAGAGTGGTGGCAGAGATGGTGGTGGAGGGTTTTTGTCTGGTTTGGATTAATAAAATGACTTTAAAATTTAAAAAAAAACTTGTCCAACATCAGACAGTGGGTACATGATGAAGCTGGTATTAAACTCCAAGATCTGCTTCACTTAAAAGTGCTTCCTTTTTCATAATATTATTATAACATTTATAAAAACATGGGAAACTTACTTAAATTTGAGACTGGCTGACAAGAAAACCAGTATCTTAGGTAAAAAATTAAGATTTTACAAGAGTTTGACAAATTTAAATGGTAGGCCAGAACTTTAAAAATATATGTATTAGGTAGAAAGGTAATATGCCAATTTTAAGAATCAAATGTACAGGTGATAGGGAGAAATATCATTTATTTGAAATAGACCAAGAGGCATCAATTGACTATCAGTTTGGTCTAAACCAACATTAAGATGTGGCTGTTAAAATGAAACAAAACAGTTAGCTTATTGGAGATTTTTTTTAAGTGAAAAAAGTTTCAGTTTTATTCTACAGAAGCTAGAACAGGAAAACCAAAACTAGAGTGTGAAGGTCCCTAGATTAGTAAAAGTCTTGTTATGAATGAAATGATGAAAGAGCTGGCGAACCTCATCCTGGGAGAGAAAAGACGCAGATGTCTTCATATCTGCAGGACTGTCATATGAAACAAGAGGACATTTTCTGTTGTTTCTGGTAAGTAGGGCTGTAGGAAATAGGTTTGGCTAAAAATACAAAGCTTACTAGTAATTAGGTGCCTTCTGAGCCATGAGCTCTCAATCTGTCAGGGGAAATATTCATTCAACCAGAGTCCACATGGGAATCAGGCCTGGATACTTTAGTACCTACCCAAAGGGAAGGGAAATTAGGTTAACTGTATGTCGGGGGTGGGGGGTTGTTGTTTGTTTGTTTTGCAGTCTGACCTCCTTCTACATATAAGGACCCTACTTTCTGAACCTCAAACCAAAACCTGTGATCCTATAAGAGACTTTTTATATTGCTTCTGGGTTTGAAAGACAGTCTAGCAGATATAACCACAAAAATATTGTAGTTTAGGGGAGATGCCAGTGATAGAAATAATGCGGAAAATATATGAAATTAGGACTTTCCTGGAAAGGGGAAAATGAAAGATCACTCTAAGGCAAACATCTAACTCTCTTTGAATATTCATATTTTCAACCAAAGAGATGGAAACTCTTGGTAGGAGTTCATTCAGTTTTTTCTTGCACAGCAAGTTTTCTTGAACTGAGGCTTCTTCTTCCAAAAGCTGAGTGCCAAAGTATAACTACCTATTTTAGTTCATTTAGATTTAGAAAATCAAGAAGGCATTGGAAAAGCTTCTTAAAGCATCATCAGGAATTCTAGGCCCTGTTGCAGGAGCTATGCCAACCCATCCCTCATTACATCACTCCTACCTCTGCGCAGATGTGGGGATGTGCTCATCCGTCCAGCTCTGAAGAGCCCAAACTACCCTTGTTCCTCTACTTTGGACCAGACTGCCTCCCCAAACACCTCACTTTTGTCAAATGGCTCCTGAATGGGGTGAATACTTTCTCTTGCCCAAATTTGACTCTCTACTCTGCCAATAAGAATCCAATCACACTGACTAAGATATTGTAATTCCAGATAACCAGCATTGGGCTGGTATCAGCTGCTCCCTATTAGACACAATGTTCCTTTGAAAGACTATTTTGTTTCACACTGGCAGTCATTTTTCACCCTGCATGGCAGAATTTCAAAGCCAAGAATCCTGTATTACACAGTAAACAAACAAAATTAGACTCCAAATTGCCTTTTTTGATTTTGATATATTAATCAACTCTTCAGGAAAGCTTCTAAACATTTTCAATTACATCAAAAACAGGCTGGCAACATCCTCCGACTTCAAAAAAAATCATGCTTAGTTAAAGGTTTGTTTTTTATTCCACTGATATTCTATTACATATTTGCAACTGTTTCTGTTTTAGTACGGATTGATTAATGACATCAGTTCTAAAATCTCAGCATGTCCATAAGAAAAAAAAAAAAGGAGCATTTCTATCTGTAATCTTCATTAACCAAGGCAGATCTATCTATTTTGGTGTGTTTGCTTCTTCCCTCAGCTTCAGCATTTGGTCCCTGCATATCTGAAACTGTGGGCCTTACCATTGTCATTAAATGCTAATTGTGGGACAGGTGTGCTCTCTAGAGATTTAGGCCAAAGAATGGCTCAAATGAGGCAAAGAAAAAGAGAAGTCTTGACACTTGAAAGACTCAGACTCCCTCCTGCACTTTACACCTTACTTGATTAGGCAGGAAAATTGACATTTGAACTAATAAAGCAAATATGCTGAAAAACAAGAAGTTGGGTATGATCCACAAGGGACGCATAGATCAAAGCATATATAAGATAATTACATGCTTAATGGATTAAGTGACGACACTGCTAAAGTGTTTAAATTATGTCCATTGTTACCTTCTTGAAGAGGCACAAATCATAGGAGAACGCTATCAAGACAACTGAAGTGTTTTCACATCCTCCCCTAAATGTACTGCTTAAGAAAAAAAGCTTAACCCATGTGGGTGTCCAGTTGTTCATCTATTGGCTTTATATTAGTATTGAGTACATTGGATACTTGCTTTTCCATTCTTGTGATACTTTAGTAAGGAGAATGTTCTTCAAATTCATCCAGGAATGGGGAGGAAAAAGGGGAGGAAGAGGAGGGGGGCCTGGCAAGCTGTCACCTAATAGGCACAATTTAGGGGTATAAGGCACACCTCCTGGGTGAAGGGCTCAGCTACAACTTTACATAAAAAATACAAACAATGTAACTTAATTATCTTTACCCTTACATAATCTGAAATTTTAAAAATGCAAATTAAAAAATATATATATAATGGGGAAAAAGAGAAAAGAAAAACACTTAAGACTACTCCTGCTGCTAATCATGAAAGTCTTTTGTAACCTTTAAAGAACCATCTTATCTACTAGTTAAAACTGACTAGTAGATGTACTGAATCCCTGCAGTTTGCAATTTGTGTTATGTGCAAGAATACAAAAGAATTAGAATACAGATCTGTCTACTTAAAATGAGGTACAATCTGTGGTAGAAACTGAACAAAAATACTTCCAAAACAAATAAGAATACTCTGAAAGGTAAAGACTAAAAGCGGTAATGATTCTAGAGTCCAATGTAATAGCTCCATAAACCTCTTGGCCCCCAAAGAAAAAGAATATTCCCATTCTTATCCTCTAGAGGAGCTAGTAATTTAAGACTAATCTGAGACTGTGGTCATCACCATGAAAGACAGAATTTTTAGGGCTTCCTCTCGGATTTTTGAAAATGTCATCTCTAGCAAAATCAGTCCTTTAATGATTTATAATCATGGGCAAGAGATTTCGGTATTCCAGAAAATATAGACTCATAAAGAAACTCACTTGCATCTCAGTTCCTATCAAATGCAACATCAAACAATACCTCAATATTACACCACTCCCATTACACTGCCTGGGTGGCAAATTCTCATCCCATAAAGCTGTCATTGCTCAATTATGGAGCAGAGAGTGGAAAGGAACTTCACCCCCTACTGGTGAGTTTCTATAGGAACTGAGTTGGAGAGAGGTTTCCCAGCAAGCATACCAGGGGGCCCCAGGAAAGTTCTACTATTCTATGGGCAGAAATTGAAAATCCACGGTGATATTCAGGCACACCTTTGTTTTGCTTTATTTTGGACAGGAAGGAATGCATTTCTCACCAATCTCTCTCTTGCAGACAGACAGAGCTACCAAAATATGCTGGTGGGCAGCTGTCTTCAATGTACATATTTTCTTCCTCAATGTCGATACAGAGCAGTCTGTCTCCCAGAAAGGGACACAGGAGCTTTGTTCCTTGAGAACAATGATAATGGTCCATTAGTCTATTTATTACCAACAAAAGAAGTGATTACTAGCAGCAATGTCAAGGATTGAGGCCCCAGATGGGGACCTTCCTAAGGGTCTCTCTTAACAAGCTCTATCTGTTCACTTCCCATTTTCTTTACCCAGATGACTGATAGAAATACCTGAGTGCATAGTGTCACCCTTAAATGAGACCCCATTCCCTACATTCATAGTTTGGTCCCTAGTGAGTCTAAAGATAAACCTCTTGATGAAACCATAGCATTCAAAGAAAAGTTACTCATTGGTTAAAGAGGATACTATTCTGTCAGTAACTACACTTGATAAGGACATGTAAAGGAATGAAACCCAAAATGCAGTGACTTATTCATGAGTAAAATCATTGAGGAATATTTTCCAAAGGTGGTGAGACCTCCCTATAGACTTGATCTTTATCCAAATTGCATCTACTTTAAAAGACTACCATAAACTATAACCTTGGTGATTTACATGAATCAATTCACATCTATATCTAGGAACCATCTGGCAGAAAAATATATTAAATATGTCAAATTAATTTTGTTTCATGTAACACAACACCAATCTCAGTTCATATGTGTTCAGTCTTCTTAATCCACAGCTATTATGTAATTCTGTACTCACCGCTAAAAAAAAAAAAAAAGAAAGTTAATTGTAAGACATTAAAGCATTTTTGTTAAGACACAGTACATCAGCTCAAAGGAGATGGCTATGCTAATGTACAAAAAGTCTACATCGTTCCTTGTGCTGATGGGAGTCATCCCCCATTCAGCAACCTCCTTAAGTGTCCTGAACCCCATGGCTGTATCCAAAGAGCTTAAGAGGGGAAAAGAAACTACAGCACAAAAGGTAGGTTAGGCAACTAATAATTTTATTATTTAATATTTACACAATTGTACCTAAAACTCTAACTCAGCTATAAAGATGTATCACTGGTTAAATAAGTTTAAATACTTACAAATATTAAAATAGTGGTAACCGTCAAGTGGAATCACAAGAGATGAGTCCCATGCTCTGCCTGGTGCTATGAGCAGTTTTCAGACTTCAGCTCATTCTGGCAACTGTGATCAAAGAATACAAAGAAAGCGGCACTATAACTGAGTGAATTCACATGGTTTCAGGTAGTGTATTTTCTTTAGAAAATAGAACACCAACTAAAATTGGCTTAAATAATAACTTTTATTATATCACAAAGCAGGCAGTCTAGAGGCAGAGTGGCTATGTGGTAAGTTCATGTGGTAATTTGCCAGTGTCAACCAGGACCCAGGTTCTTTCCAACTCTCCGCTCTGTAACCTAAGCATGTTGGCTTGTCCTCTAAGGCTGATTCTCCTCATGGCCCTAAGATGGCGCAATTTCAGGCATCATGTAAAGATGACAATAATCAGAGGCAGAAGTGTTTCCTTCTAAGTGTGAATTTTACAAGGAAGCAATCCCCCTCACTAACCTCTTGGCCAAAGACTCTCAGTACTCATAGGACAAAATTACATCAGAAACCTACATCTAAATCAATCACTGGAAGGGTAATAATTAGAATTAGAATGTCTAAGTTAGCCTATTTAAGATGCACCTCCTCTCAAGGCTGAGAGGAACCCCAGATTCCCCTAAAACACATTATCACCCAATAATATTTAGAGTTCTACAAGAAACAAGGCTGTTGAGAATGACAGAGGAGTAGGTGACCTAAAGTATTTCCCACACTTACCTAATAAGAATAGAGGCAAAACTTAATTCCCTAAGCCATGGCTCAACTCACAGAGCTGACTACACAGTCTAATAGGCGGACAGCATCCTATACCTAAGATTAGCCACTGTTGTTACAGTGATATGTCTTCATAGAGAGCTGTAAAGAAGTAAATCTCTCTTTAAAAGGCAGTAAGTGATTATAATTGAAGCACAAATCATTGCTAAATCCATATCATCTACATGGACTCAAAATAGATATTTCCTCTTTTATTGAAAAATCAAGGGTTCTCTTTACTGGAAATTGGAGTTCCAATGAGTTTCCAGTAAAAGTTTTACATCCCAGATGTGCATTTATAATACGTTTATATTGGTTAGTAGGGCTCAATTTATCTAATGAGTTACTAAAGTGGCCAGTTGTTTATGCAAATTAGGGATCATGGCTGTATTAAAAAGTAATGTATCGTACAGTGTATTACTTGAATATATTCAGATATACATTGTTTCATTTTTCACTTCATTCTAAATTCTTCATTTATTACATGGCCATCTCCTATATGGAAATAAGTGGTTAAGATGATATGTTTTAAATGTGAGCCCTTTCCTAAAATATTTAATCAATTCTAATGAGAAATACTATGTTCAAGGGACATCAGGATAGACAGCGTGGTACAGCTATATGCAATCAACTGAAAGTAGGAGACATAAATTCTAATTCTAATAGCACTTACTAAGTACCATGTACGACGTACCACGCAGTGTTCTAAGAGTTTAACCCATATTCATTTCATTTTTAATCCTCACAATAACCCTGTAAATTAGGTGCTATCATTACTTCATTTTTAGATATGGAAACTGAAGCACAGAGAGGTTATGTAAGTTGTGTAAGGTTGCACAGTTAGTAAACAGCAGCTTCATAGCTAAAGCACTTAGCCATGATGCAATCCCACCTCTGTAGCCCTGGAATTGCAATGAGCTGCTTAAACTTGTTGGGGCCACAGTTTGCTAATGAATTAAATAAAGAATCTAAGTAGAAATATTTAAGAACCTTTCCAACACTTAAAATCTCATGAAAGCTGTGACCTATGGACATCATCTTTTGCCAAATGTTAAGATTACATTTATCACAGAACAGAACACCCTATCCAGACTTTCTAAGTAACAATAACTGCAAGATGATTCTGAAGAGGAACCAAAAATCTAAGCATGGTGTATGTAGTGTAAGTCACAGGAAAAAATATATCTCCTTAGAGGAATAAGGTTACAGTTTATTGGACCTACATTGATGAGGTGGCCCAGACACTGGTGTGAAAGACCTACTGAGAAGGAAGGCTATGGAATTGAATTTCCTTTTGATATGGCTCCTGAATTAACTTAAGATGTTTCAAAGCAGGCTACAATGTTTCATGACAATGAACAGTGGAAAATTCTTCTCCTTGCAGAGCATAAATGTCTCTCCTCTATCACAGAAATAGATTATTAAATTATTTTAAACCACCTCACCAAACATGATTATGAGTATTTATAGATTTATCAAAACATTGTCTTTGAGGAACCCAAACACAGAGGCACAGAGCAGCTCTATACGTTTCCAGAAGAATTAATATTACATTTATTGCTCTGAACACTGTGAAAGAACTACCCACTAGAATGGCCCACAATTCAGCTTGTCTGAGGGGCGAAATTTTTAATCTAAATGATTGAAGTCTCTAATCTTACTTTAAGAATACAAGCAGGATTAGGCAGTACCTTCCTTTGGTCTGGGAAGTGGTTCATCTTTGGTGTGCTTTTTCACTGTGTGGAAAGAGGGACATCAAGTGGTTTAAGTTCTGGAAATTTTGTTTTGTCAGCTCCCATAAACCCAGTGGAATGGTGAGAGCAGAAGAGAGCAAAGGATGCAAACATTTTCTTCTTAGTCACTTAAATACAAAAATCAGCAAATTTTTGTTAAGAATTAATTTTCCTTAGACAGAAAAGATATCAAAAGATAGACAGTTATTTGCTTGTTTACATCTATAATTTGGAATGTATTCCAAATAAGAGTGGGCACTTTTATTCCTCTACACTTACTACATCTTTTTCCTATGTTTAGGGACTAGATAAATTAAGAAGAGCTTTATGACATTTTCAACCAAGGGAAAAGGTCAGGCAGCTGGAGAACAATATAGAAAGCAAACCATCTGCTTGTCATGTAAACGCTCCCTAAATCAGAAAGAGCATGACGTTCTTTGAGGGGCTGTTTCTCTCTTTGAGCCTCAAGCCAATCAGATTCTATGGACAAGGGATAAAATGGGAGGAATTACTAGTCTGTCTTGCCTGAACAACTGAGTTCATAATGGAAAAATATTAAAAGTTAATATGGAAATTCAACAACAAGAGTCTAGTATGAAACAAGTATGAACCAAAACAACAAAATACATATTGTAATAGTGAGACTTCAGAACCCAAGGAAGTAAAATAAACCATGAAGTGAATGGAGCATGAGTAAGAGAGTCTCACCAGCTCAGCACCAAGCCTGGGTCAGCCTCCTCCAAATCTCTGACGAGTAATTTAACCACTCTAGATCATGTTTCTTAATCTGTGAAATGCCACAATAGCAATGCCCACTTCAGAGTTATGGTGAGAAATAAATCCTCAGATCGAAAGCACTCCATGCATGCTAGCTGCTACTCTTATTAGCCCAGGAGTAAGACCATCGGCCAAAGGACGATATTTGTATGGGAAATGTTGACCTGAGAAATGTCTCTCACGTCACATAACAGCAGAATTTAAGTTTTTGCTTTCATAAATTTTCTTTTGAAAATTTAATTGCAAAAGTAATATGCATTTTTAAAAAAAAAAAATACTGCAGAATAGGTTAAAAATGAGAGTCCTCCCTCTATTCCCAATAACAAGTATAATCATTCTGACTTTAAAAAAATAACTTAAGTGCTCATCAACCAATGAGTGGATAAACAAATGTGGTCTATATATATACACACACACCCATCATGGAATATTACTCAGCCATAGAAAGAATAATGCCTTTTGCAGCAACCTAGATGTAACTGGAGGCCATCATCGTAACAGAAGTAACTCAGTAACAGGAAAATGAATGCTGCATGTTCTCATATGTGGGGGCTAATCTAAGGCTATACAAGGACACATGATGGTAAAATGGACCCTGGAGACTTACAGGTGATGGGGAAGGGATGAAAAATTACCCATTGCACTACTCAGGTGACAGGAACATTCAAAGCCCATACTTCATCACTGCAGTACAGTACAAACATGTAATGGAAACCAACTTGTACCCCGTAAATCTATCAAATTTTTAAAAAACACTGTTTAGTTTGAGGTATATGCTTCTAATCCTTTGCCTAGTTTAGGAACTATATCCTAGAAACATATGTGTAGTTTTTATAATGTTTAAAATAGAAATTCAGCCACATTATACAAGTTATTCTGTTACTTGCTCTTTCACTTATATTCTGGATCACTTTCAGCATAAGTTAGTGTGTATATATATATGTGTGTATATAAACATACATTTATTTATTTATTTATTCTGTTGGCATAAATTTAAAAGAAGGAGATAAATAATTAGATAAATGATGAAAATGAAATGATGAAAATAAGCAGGTCATAAAAAGTGTCCTTTCATTATTGTTTAATTTTTAACTGTAATGATGCCACAGTGATTATATTTTAAGTCCTTATGTTTCAGAGATATTTACTGAAATATTTACAGATAAATTACATCATGCCTAAGATTAGCTTCAAATTTAAAGAGAGATAGAGAGAGGAAAACTGGGAAACATAAATAAAACAAGATTGGCCATGAGTTGATAATTAAACTAGTCAATGACTATATGGGGATTAATTAAACTATTCTCTTCTCTGTATTCTTGAATATTTTTGAAGATTTCCATAACAAAATTCTTAAACATTTTTATCTCCTTAAAATTTTTCTACTAAATGCCAAATAGCCATACCTTTAAATTACAACAATTAATTCTTGATTCAATAATAATTTAATTAGCAAGACCATTCATTCCTAACACCCATCCCCTAAGCAGCACAAACAAAAAGCAACCTAGCTTCCTCACAGTTTGAATGATGTTATAAAAATTCTAATACAATAACCAGCCCAGAGAAGCAATGTTCACTAATGTTATGGGAGCTATTTATCGACAACTGCAAATTATAAACTACAACAATTATTGTTTTTTAGAGTTAATGAAGTGTTTTCCTTTTTCCCTTATATTGGAATTATTGCAGCTGGATGGAAAAAAGGCAAAGTACTTTAGTCTAGGTACAATCAAGAAATCACCCAGATAGCAGGACCCACACAATCTGCAGAGTGCTCACCAAAGCTCTGCCGTGCTAAAGCCAAGAGAAGGTCTCTGTTATGCCACCAGAGCTCAATCATTCCAGAGGTCTTTAACTGGTGTTTTGTTCTATAATACCTCAACAGTTCCAAAGTGGCAACCAGTGAGACAAGGGAGGAGTATTACCATGCACAAAGGAGAAACAGCCTGAATTCCATAGTTCTTCCCAACTTCTGTACAGGCCTGCACACTCTGAAAAGGTATGTCCCTATAACCTAGAGGCAGACAGAACAGACCAGTACTTTCTAAGGCAAGAAAAGAAAAGGTGGCTAATGCTTATAATCTCAGCACTTTGAGAAGCAGAGTCAGGAGGATCGAATGAGGCCAGGAGTTCAAGACAACCCTGGCCAACACAGCAAGGCCCTATCTCTATAAAAAGTAAATTAGCCAAGTACAGTGGCATGCACCTATAGTCCCAGCTGCTCAGGAGGCTGAGATGGGAGGGTCACTGGAGCCCAAGCGTTAAAAGCTGCAGTGAGCTACAATTGGGCCACTGCTCTCCAGCCTGGGCCTGGGTGACAGTCAGTTTTTTCAATAATGGGAAGAGGTCAGAGTACAGGAAATCCAGTGAGACACAGAATCTGATAGATACAGACATGTGGTATTTCTAGAGATGTAGGATGCTAGGTCCTCAGTCCTTCCAAAGATTTCTGATACCAGACATGGACTGACAGCAGGGTAGAAGCAGAATCTGAAAGGATCAAGAAGAATGGACAGTTGATATCTTGATGTCTAGTAAGATCCAATGATCAATAAACAGAAGGATCTTCACCGATGTTTTGGCATCATTTAAGATCCTGAACCTTTGTGCCATGTTTGGAACAGAAAAGCACTAATAAATATTTAGATTAATTTCTTCCAGCCTGTAAGTATGATGTCATCTTAGATGCAGGTTGAAGTGGATTTAAGGAAAATAAATATATGCAATAGTCCATATCTGGGTTTGTGGTAGTTAATTCATATATTCTACTACATTAAAAAACAACCATGCCCTAAAAAGTGGCTATAAAAGCAAACTGCCTCTGTTCTGTAATAACGATCCTTCACATCTACACAGCTTTATACATTTGGCAAGGTGTTTTCACATATGTTATCTCACTTGAGCCTCACAGAGTTGAGAGGGTTCAGTGTCTCTTGAGCTGTTGAAAGTAGAAGGGCAGGAGTGAAATGGCTTACTGGAAGAGGATTTTCTCCAAGACATCTGGTCACTAGGCATTTCCCTTGTGTACTCCTGTGTGCTTTCTCTCTCTCTCTCTCTCTCTCTATCTCTATCTCTATCTCTCGGAACAAGAGGGAAAATTCATTTAACACTTCATTTAAAAACATTTGTGCAAAGTTGTCATTGGTAAAATGGATTTCACAGAACACAATGCCAAGGATAAACTCACTTCTTTAGGGGTTGCAATGTAGGCTGCCACCCAATGGTGGTAGTAAGCCATGGCCAAATATCACTCAACAGAAAAACACAACAAAACAAACATTTGTAGGTATATTAGAGAAGGAAAAGAGATCATAACACTTTGAGATGCCTTCTTATTATAAGAGATAAATATCTTTCTTAAAACAATTCAAAAGGGAAAAAACCCAGATTATTTAAAGAGTATTCTAGTGCAGTAGTCCCCCAACCTTTTTGGACCAGGGACCGATTTCATGGAAGACAATTTTTCCAAGGAGGGGGCTTGGGGAAGGGGATAGTTTTGGGATGATTCAAGCACATTACATCTCCATATCAGATCATCAGGCATTAGAGGCTCATTAGGAGCACGTGACCTAAATCCTTCATACACACAGTTTAAGGTACAGTTCCTGCTCCTATGAGAATCTAATTGCTGCTGCCTATCTGGCAGGCGGAGCTCAGGCCATGATGTGGAGACGGGAAGCAGATGTAAACACAGAAGAAGCTTTGCTCCCTCTGCCACTCACCTCCTGCTGTGCGGCCGTGGACCAGAACCAGTCTACAGCCTGCAGGGTTGGGGACCACAGTTCTAGGGCAAACTTTCAAAGCCAAAGGATTTAGTGGAAATTTCTAGGAAATGAGAGTTAGGAAAAAGAAGTAGGTGAGACTTTCATTTCTACTTTGTACATTTCTGTATTTTTGTATTGATTACAATGAAACATATTATCGTTGTCATATAAGGTGAGAAACTAACCATTTTTAAGTAAAGGAATCTAGATATTAGCTTTAATACCTCATGAGTTTTCGAAAGAGAACACTGACTCCTTTCTTTTAATTGCTTACGTGTGTAAGAAAGTCCCTTACCTGATATGCCATGTCTTCTAGGCCATAATTTCCAGCTGTGATAAGACCACCAGTGGGATAAAGTAGTCTGAGAGGGACTCAGAACCAACATCAAAAGTAAGAATTCACTCTCCATCAACCTGTGCCATCTGGTATGAGTATGCAAGGCTAAATGCACCTGCCTCTAATTTTTCAGGCAAAATCTCAGCATATAGGCAGTAGTCTAGGACAGTGGTTCTCAACCTTCCTAATGCCTCCTAATGTTGCGACCCTTTAATACAGTTCCTCATGTTGTGGTGACCCCGAACCATAAAATTATTTTCATTGCTACTTCATAACTGTAATTTTGCTACTGTTATTAATCATAATGCAAATATCTGATATGCAGGATGTATTTTCATTGTTACAAAGGGTCGCAACCTGCAGAATGAGAACTGTTGGTCTAGGAGTTTTATTTCTATTTTAAAGTTGTAACAGAAAAAATTTCTTCAAAAGGCAAAATGCACTTTTGTGTCTGCAAAACTTACTACAAATAACAAAATAGTTACAAACATATGACTTCCATTATAAGAAAAAGATGTGCTTTTTGCTTGTGTAATGGTAGAATGCATATTCTTAGAGTGGACAAGGGATACACAAAAGTGACAGCCACTGTCCCAACACGGTTAAAAGTCTCAGCAGCTCCTTTTCAAGTCTCAGCTTTGACTTCTATAACCTGGTCTCTCCTTTTCCAGGAGTAAGATTTTGCCATAGGTAAAGAGAAGGCTGTTTGTCTCTCCAGTCAGCTGATGAAAGACATTTCTTTTGTTCCTTCTTATTGGAAAACACACAGTTTACCTTTTCCCTGGGAGAAAGTAAACATCTGTCTCAGCTGTGGCTCGCTTTCCAGAGTCATAACATGTTCCTGGAACACTTCATTTCCATTCTTTTTCTGAGAACTTCCTCTGGCCCCTGCCCCCAAATATCTTCCAGGTTTAGACCGGTAGCTAGCTTCATTCGCATGAATTGGTGATTTTTTTTTTTCTCTTCATAATCCCCATAGCAACTGGCTTCTTTAGAAACTTCCTCACAAAGTCCAAAGATATCATATCTCTTTTAACTGAACAGAACATTTTGAATAGAATTAGTACAGGAAAATAAGCTGGTTTCATTATCTCATCCTTGGTCTTTTATTTCTTTTATTTTTCTTTTGTAACATGAAAAACTTAAAAAGAAAAACCTGTCAACTCAGCTAGAATTTGTTGAGTATTCTAGGGCTTATAAGTTAGCATATTAAAGGATATGTATAATTTTTAAAAATGCTGTCTCACCCATTTTAAGGAGCAGTTTTTCACTTATTAATTCAATAAGTATTATTGAATATATTAAGAATTGTGCTTGAAGCTCTGAAACATTCAGGTAAGTATAAAACTCAGAACTGCCCACTTGCACCTGCAGTCATTTTAGGTAACAATGAAAGGTTGTGGGTAATTAAACACTGAAACTATAAAACAGCCATATCATTATTTTTAGCTGATGTAAGAAGAAGATGAAATTTGAATTGGGCCCTGAGAAACGGGTATAATTTCAAAGTTAGAAGAATCAAACACATTATTCCAGGCATCAATCCAAAAGAGAAGGCAGTGTGAGTATTTACATGGACAGTAAGCATGGAATGTTTGAAGGGTCAGAGACTAGATCAATTTGGCTAGAGAGTAAATTGAGAGATAGAAGACGGGGAATAAAAAGCTAGAAGATAGGGCTAGGGAGCAGATATAGAAAGTTTTAAGCATTAAGCCTTAATCTCACTTATTATCTCATAGATAATAAATTAACTACTTAAAATAGGAAATTGGTCTAAAAGAAATCAGGAAGAGCGATCTGAAAGAATCTTTCCTCCATTTCCATACTCCACAGCCAGTTACCTTAATAACATAATTCTTGAACTCCTGACCTCAAGTGATCTTCCCATCTCAAGCTTCCCCAAGTGATAGTTATGAGCCACTGAGCCCAAGAATGACAAAATTCTATTGTGCAAATTATTTTTGTTTTTTATATACTTATAATATCCTGGAAAATGTACAATTTGCGTTTTTGTGTGTTTTGTTTTGTTTTTGGCCAGGGCTGGGTTTGAACCTGCCACCTCTGGCATATGGGGCCAGCGCCCTACTCTGTTGAGCCACAGGTGCCGCCCCCAAATGTACAATTTTTAAAGGGTGTCATTCTCCTCCTTCAAACAGTTCAATAGCTTCACAGTGACTTTCAAATAAAATCCTACCAATTTAACACATGGCCTTTAGGATCTGGCCCTAGTTTGCCTCTCCACGCTTGTCACTTATGCAAAAGGCATCATTCACATCCTACACTCCTCCCTGCTTCCTTCCTTTTATCTGACAAACTTGTACCTCATCTTGAGATTTCAGCTTAGATGCCACTTCCCCAGGAAAGGCCCTCAAAGCTCTTCAAATCCAGATTAGGCTTCCTACCACAGCTCCTATCTCTATGACAGTACTTAGGACCTATATCTTTGCCTGTGGCACACTGTCAGGGGAGGGTTGGTTTCCCCAGCAACTACCACAGGGCCAGAAACTTAAGAGACTCTCAAAAATATCTGTTAAATGAAACAATAAAAAGGACAGAAGACAAAAATGTAAAGGCTTCCATACAGTCACACAGCCATAAAAAGTAAGAATTTAAGCATAAATTCAGGGATAGGCTCGCGGCAAAAGAAGGGATGGAGGGGGGTATAAAGAAAGCTGGATGGAATGTTAACAAACCTGAATTCTGACTGAGTTAATCTAAGTTGGTATATATAATTATAATAGAAGGTCCATCTACCTCAGTAGTTTCTAGACCTTGACTGATCATCAGAATCACCCAAGAAATCAGGAACTTTTTCTTGTGTGACGTGTATTCATTTCCTCCGGTCAGTCTCACAACAGACTGATGTTTAGGAATCACCAGCACGTCCTGTAAGGCCTCACTAATGTTCTGATTTAACCAAGATACTCATGAACAAGTCATTGACAGAACTGCCAGAACATGGTTAAGTACTGAATGTAAGAACAGATGTATTACTCTACTACGTTATTAAGCCGGTAGCCCTGGAGTCAGAATTTGCATATAACAGTCAGCCAATAAAGACTTGCTTACTGACCAAAACAGGGCAACAAGGAGAGGGAACACATTTTGTGAGACAGATTTGATATTGAACATCAATTTGGAGTTTCTCAACTGACATTCAATCATTTATTTATCTTCTGGGCTGTCTCAACATAACTCTCCTCCTTCCTGCCTTAAGTGAGATACTTGTCTTTGATGTTGCTCTTTCAGCTATCATAGTGACTACCTCTTCTTCAAGGACAGAACTTGCTTTCTCTTTAAAGAGTTACCCTCCCCCATGGTGTACAGTCTTGCTGGAATTGGAAAATTGGGTCCTGCCTTCCCTTAGCTAAGACATAACAAAATTCACTCCTTGATTTTAGAAACTTCAGAAGAATGTCCTAAAGGCAGAAAAATCCATTGGTGCTCACCCATTCCTGCAGTGGCAATAAGTTAATTCTGCTACCCAGATCCCTGGGCCACCCTGGTTTCTGTCCTTTTAACTTAGCCTTGCTCTAAGGCCTTTTCAATAATTCTATGAACTACCCACTATCCTTCTAATAAATACCCATTTTATTTTTATTTATTTACTTATTTATTTATTTTTGGGACAGCGTCTCACTATGTCGCCCTGGGTAGTGTCGTGGCATCACAGCTCACTATAATCTCAAACTCTTGGGCTTAAGCAATTCTCTTGCTTCACTCTACCAAGTACCTGGGACTACGGGAGCCCGCCACAACACCCAGGTATTTTGTTGTTGTAGTTGTCATTGTTGTTTAGCTGGCCTGGGCTGGGTTTGAACCCGCCAGCCTGGGTATATGGGGCCAATGCCATAACCACTGTGCTACAGGCACCAAGCCTAAATCCTCATTTTAATAAGTCATTTCAGTATCTTGAAAACAAACAAATGAACAAAAACTAAGGCTTAATACACCACCTTCACTATCTCATTGCATAAAAGATTTCTTTCCTGTGCCAAATGTTTCTTTAGTTTCTGCACGAGAAGATATGCACAGCCACTGCAGTTCTGAAGGAAGAGGAAGAAGAGGAAAAGGACAAGGAAAAGAAAGAAATACGTGTAGAAGCCGCTCATGTAATTTTAAATTTCCCAGCAGTCACATTCAAAAAGGTAAACAGAAACATACAGAATTAATTTTAAGGCTATGTTTGATTTAAACAAGTATATTTAAGCTATTATTATTTAAACAAATAATAAGTATGAAATAATACTGAGATCTCTTACTACTTTTTTTAGCCCAAGTCTTTGAAATGTGGTATTTTACACTTACAGTACATCTCAATTCAAGTGTTAAATTTTGAAAGGTTAAAGTGAAATTTAGTCCTTCAAAAACAATAAAACTGTGTAAAACTGTAGAAAAATACTTATTTTAAAATTTTAAAAATTTAAATGAACTAAATTAAATATTTGTACTAGTCATATTTGAAGTGCTCAGTAGACACACAGGACTAGCAGCTACTGTACTGGGCAGCACAGCCTTAAGTCTGCTATAGGAGAGAAAAGACTTGGGGAAACTTTTCTTGATAGATCCAGTAATTGCAGGCTTTCACACTTCCAACACATTCCATTATGAAAGGACTCAGAACCATGTGAAGACCTATTTGAAATATTTCTTCCCTCAAAATAATGTTCCCTTGGCTATGTAACTACAACGGGTTAACAGATTATTGAACTTGAGACCTAGCCTCTGTGTTCTACAATTCAGCAGCATAGAAAGATCAAAAAGTTATTATCTCTGTTATGGAGTTGTCAAAGTTAAAATTACAGTTACTCTGGAATCACTTTTCATTTATAACATTTTGAAGGGTAGGAAGACACTTTGGGATTAGTTTTAATTATAAGTATTTCCATTGTTAATTAAAAATACAGAAATGAGTATCAGATTGAAGAATTTGACCTTTATCCCTCACACAGGGATAGCTATAGTAAATTTTGGAGTAAGGGAGTGGCATAATAAAGTCAATATTTCTAGAACACACATCAGAATCCAGGGTACAAGTAGACTGGTAACAACAGGGGTCCATAGGGAAAGTGTAGAGATTCTAGCATCCACAGTGAACATACACTATTAGTTCTGCCAAGAATGCTGTTTTCCTCTTCTTAAGCTGACAAGTCACATGTTCATCCTTGAAGATCTAGTTCAGAGTCACCTGGATGCAGAAGGCAGACTGAGTCACCTTATTCCTTCACTTCTTCTCCCACAGCACTTCTTTCAAAATCCTGAACAGAAGTCAAATTCACACAATCAGGTGGGCAAGGGCCTGAGGAAGTATTGTTTAACAGGCACCAGAGTTTTAATTTTGTAAAATGAAGTGTTTTATGGATGGATGGTGGTAACGGCAGCACGACACTGTCAAGACTGGAAGCTCTTTCTCCCAGAATAAGTCCTCTCCTTTCAATTCCTGGCTTAAATGTCACACCTCTGGGACAGTCCTTCTCTTTGCCAGACCAGAATGGTTGTTACCTCCCATGGACTTAGAGGGTTCTTATCACAACTGTAATATATCGCTAATTATGTGACATATTCGTTTGCTAGGGTAATCATAACAGAACACTACAGACTGGTTTGCTTATACTGCAGAAATTAATTTTTGCAGTCTTGGAGTCCAGAAATCCAAGATGGAGGTATTAGCAGGTTTGGTTTCTCCTGGGTCCTCTCTCCTTGACTTGCAGATGATCTTTCCTTTATGCATGCACACGCCTGGGGTCTCTCTATATCCAAGTTCCCTCTTCTTATAAGGACATCGGTCAGATGGGATCAGGACCCACACCAAGGGCCTCATTTAACTTAATCACCTCTGTAAAGGCCCCATCTGAGGTACTGGGGGTTAAGACTTCAACACATGAACTTTGAGGCACAGAGTTCAGCCTGTACTATGTGCGTAACCTCTTTATGCCAGCAGGGACTTTGTCCTGGTCTTGTTTCAGGCCCTTCCCAGTTGCTTTTCCCTCTCCTTAGTACACTTTACCTCCAGCTCTTCATAAGACAGGTTTTTCTCAACTTTCCAGCCTCAGCACTGTCATCTGACAAGGCCACTGTGGACCCACTGTAAGGTACGGTCACTCAATCAAGTCACAAAGCTAGGTGGAGAGCAATAGCTAAAGTTCATTTGGCACCTTTGTGAAGACCACTAAGACTCAGTAGGTGTCAGCCCCACCGAGCAAGATGTAGGGTAGGAGGGGAGACTCTGACCTTGGTGTGCTAGTGACTGTTGCCTAGTAGTGTTCCAGCTTCTGTCCCTTTAGGGTTTAGCCCTGGGAGCCACTGTATCCCCCAGTTCCTTCTGGCTGGGTCCCAAAAGGGGGTGGTTCCAGCAGAGGTCACTGAACAGCCAAGATGGAGAGCCTTATGCAGTAAATGGAGTGGATTACAGATGCTTCATTTTTAGAGATCATCTGACCAACCTATGAGTTACCTTATCACATCACCACAGTTTCTTTTTTCCATGGCACCCACCACTTCATCTCCAGAATGTCAGCTCCAGGAAAGGGAGGTCATGACTATTGCACCCCCAGGGTCTTACAGGTAATTACAAGTGATTGAGTTTCTGTAACCACTTGGCACCTTACAATAATGACTTTACTTACTCTGCTGAGAAAACCTACAAGGTTTTAACATCCCAAATGCATTTTGGATCTCCACTCTCACATTTATCCACTGTGGGAGTCCCAGCAAGTCCCTGCGCCTCTCTGGTTCCCTAAATGCAGACAACTAAGCTTCCCCCCTGTTCTTACCAGGAGTCAGTGACAATCGTGCCTCTCCCTGTTCTTACCAGGCCTTAAGTGACATCGTTTCCACCCCCTTCTTACCAGGAGTAAGTGACAATCATGCCTCCCCCCTGTTCCTACCAGGAGTCAGTGACACCCACGAGTGTCGGGCTGGAGAACCCGACCCACAGTACTCCAGCAGCTGCAATCCTATTGGGTTGAGGCTTTTCCAAAGTGTGTGACCTGGGAATGGTCTGAGCCTTCGATGGGACAAGGAGCATTAAAGCTACCTTGATTTTAACGTGCTTTCCGATTCTTTACATTAAAGCAGGGCCCCCTCCCCCAGCACACGTGTTCCCCGTCCCTGGCTGTGCTTCCCACTGAACAGACGTCTTTCGGGCAGACACACAGACCGTCCACGTGAGGATGCACCGCTTTCCGCCGCACTAAGCAGCGTCTCTGGGCGGACTCCGGGCTTCCGACCACCTCCCTCCTGAAACTCCGGGCCAGTCTGAGGACGGGACCGCCTCCCGGTGAGAGGACACAGAAAACCACCCAGAGCGGGGGCGCCCGCCGCCCACGTCCAACACACTGAACCACGTCCGGGCGGCCGGCGGAAGGGCGACAACTTCCATGGTTCTGCTGAGACGCCGACCCGGGAGGCGCTGCCGGACGGGGTCCCTGAGGGGCCGACGGCCCACACCTGGCAGCGGCCGGCCTCTCGGGCCTGCTCCGACTCCCGCCTCTCGGGGTCCGCCCACTGGCGGGAAGCCGCTGTCATCCCGCGCCAGGGACCGCGCGCTTACCAAGAGCGGCTCCGTCATCCGAGAGCTCCCTGAGGGGACCCGGGAGGCGCCGGGGTAGCGCCACAGCTGGAGACAAGGGGCGGAGCCTCGGGGGGCGGAGCGCGGGGTGGGACGCGCGTTACGTAGGCGGTGCGACTACGCACGCGGCAGCGCGCATGTGCAGCGTAGTACGTGGCTGGAGTGCCGCCCTGGGCTGGATCAGCCATGGCGGCCGAGCGGAAAACCAAGTTGTCCAAGAACCTGCTGCGCATGAAGGTGCGGGAACTCTCTGGGAGCCAGGTCGGGTGGTTGAGGTACCCAGTTCTCTCGGCCTTGCCGGGGCCGAGGCGGCAGGCGTACGGGGGACGCCAGAGAGGCTCCAGAGGGCCTCCAGCTTGCGTTCATTCATTCACTTAGCGCCTGCTCTGCTTTAAGCTCTGGGAGCCAGTTTATAAACTAGACTCTGTCGTGAACCCTGAGGTCGGGTAGAAGCTTGCTCTCACATAAGCAGACAGTAAGGACACCGTATCCTAAGGGCAGTGACGGCAGAAGCGCCGGGAGGCCTGGGGCTTCTCGCTGGTAGTGTTACTTCACTAGAGTTTGAAGGGTCAGGGAGAGGGTGGGAAGCGCAGCGTTCTCTAGTAAGGGGAAAGCAAACTGAGAAGTCTGAGAGGCGAAAAAGGAAAGAGAAACATGGAAATTTCCAAGAACCGAAAATGATAAAGTGTGTCTGGAAAGCAAGAAGCAAGAAATGGAGCTGGAAAAGCAGAGAATTTTTGGCCAACTTGAGGATATTTTCCTTTCTCCCATAAGCAGTGGAAACTAGGGCAGCGGTGCTCAGAAGCAGCCAACTTTTATGTCCCTGCTAGTGCCAGACGCTGTTTTAATTGCTTTGCGTATGTTAACTTATAAATTTACATAATAATCCTTTAAGGTGCCTACAGTCATTATCCCGCTTTCACATCGGAAGCAACTGAAATAGAAGTAATGTGCCCAAAGTTACACAGCTAATAAATATAGTGTAGACAAGACCAGAACTTAGCCCAGCTCTTTATTACTACTCTGTACTGCTTGACACTGAACACTGCTTAACAGAAAAAGTCAAACCGTTAGATGTGTTTAGAGAGATGAACTTTCTAAGAAAAGGAAAGAAGGTGTAAGTAATGTTTGGGAAAATTGGAGAGTAAACATTACATGTGCAAGATTTGAATGGAGTGGGCACTTTGTCTTTTTCTTCCTTTGGGATGCCACACCATCTCCTTTCCCTGCTCTTCTCTGTCTCTTCCCCCACTTTCTTCTCTCTCTCTCTCTCTCCTCCTCCCTCTTTCTAAGATAAAGTCTGTAAGAAAAAATACTTGAAAGGAGTTGAGCTAGGATGGAACTAGAGATAAATAAGGTGAGTGAGCATGGAGAGCAAATTGTGGCCTAACTTAGTTTGTAAGTGCCTCTTTCATGCATTTAGCAAAATTTGAATCTTTACTGAACATAGTTTGCTTTTGGTTTAATGGTTTGTAATCACGTGGGTTTCAGAGAACTGGAGTGGATTGGCCAGGCAGGCACTGAAAAGATTTTAGCAGTTTTAGCTCTTGGAATAAGCCAAGTAATGTGCTGGGTGATTAGGATTCAGACTGAAGATCTGCCTCTGGAGTTAAAGAAGAAATTAGCTTAAAACAGTAATCCACCCCCACCCAAGTGGGGGAGATTCACCTGGACCTTGGGAGCAAAGGAGAGTGGGGAAAAGTCACCTGAGTTCTCTATTTGGGTTAGCAGCTACTCAGACTGAAAACTGAAACTCTCACTGCGAAGGAACTAACTGACAGGAGAGACACCAAGTATACTAACAGAGCAGAGTATACCTGGAGAAGGCCAGAACAGTCACACTCTGTGTCATAGCCAGCATAGCTGTCCAGCCAGAGCTAAGTACTGTAAAGGACAAGTGTTTAATCCTGACTCACTTGTTTTAAGTCTTCCTGGGGGTGGGGTCAGCTGTAATAATGGTATTGGTGTATCTATCCATAGAAAAGGTATAGTAAAAATGTGGCATTGTGATCTTATGGGACCATCATTATATATATGCATTCTGTTGTTGACCAAAACTTTGTTGTGTGGCTCGTGACTGTTATATTTTTGAACATTGGTGAAGTTTTGTCATTTTATTTAGTAGTTATTGGGAAAGCTCTTATGCCTAAAAAGGCTTGCATTTCTTTTGGGAAGAACTAGAATGGAGAGAGAAGAAATATTGGGCACCAAAAAGGGAAAGAAATGGGAATACAGTGTATGGAAACCAGTGGAACCCTGAACCTAACTGCTGGGAGGTTCCTGGGTGTTTTCTGATTTACCTTTCTTCAATATTTACACATCTTCAATTTGCCATAGTTAACCTCTTTGTTTGTCTGTCCTCCAAGGAAATATAGCTATTATTTATGCTAGGAAGAGAGACTAGCAGCAGAACTGCTGGGTTTTTTCCACTGGTGTATTTTGGGAGCAGTGAGAATAAAAAGTAGCCCAGGAGTTCACCAGGATTTTAGAGGTTAGATAAGAAAGAAGAGCAAGCTTCTAGATGCAGCTCTTGGTATGCATCAGTGGTCATACTGGTCCCCAGAAGAGACAGATGCTCAGAGAATAAGATGTGATAGGCCTGTTGGAGGGAGCCACAGGAGCCTTAGGACAGAGGCACTGGTGTTACTTGCAGCTGTCAGGGATGGCTTCACAGAGATGGAGTAGCTTTACCTACATCAGAAGATGGCCAGCTGGGAGAGGAGAGGATAAGAAGGCATTCCAAAGCAAGATCTGCAGGTGCAGAGGGCAGTGGACTCCATGAGTGAGAAGGTGATGGAGAAGGTCCTTTCACCCTCTAGTCCAGCGGTTCTCAACCTGTGGATCACAACCCACGGGAACTATATTAAAGGGCCGCAGCATTAGGAAGGTTGAGAACCACTGCTCTAGTCTGATGTCTGCCCAACTCTCACTCTCAGTCTCCACCTGCCTATCCTACTGTCCACTTTTCTTCTTCTTTGGTCTTAGCCCTTCCACATGGCCCGTTATGTAAAACTAAAATATCAAGTCTGATACTTGCAGAATACAGTTTTTTATTGCCTGTATCACTAGCTTAGAAAAACTAAAATATGTTAGAGATTTTTTTTTTTAATTTTCCAAAGGAAGCACGCTTTGCACTTTTTTATGTGTTCTGATTCAGTCTGGTGGGAGCTGGAAGGGTAGAGCCAAACTGTTTGATCACCCTCCCTCACCCCCATCGTGAAATGGGATCCTTGGAGAAATGAAGAAGAAAAGGAGGAAAAAGAAAGTTTGGGGGGACGGGGGGTGCTGAACTCTGAGATGAGAAAATTTTGTTGCTGACACTGATTTTGTTTTGGTTTTGACAGTTCATGCAAAGGGGACTGGATTCAGAAACCAAGAAACAATTAGAAGAGGAAGAAAAGAAAATCATTGGTGAAGAGCACTGGTACTTGGACTTGCCAGCACTGACAGAGAAAGAGTAGGTTTAGTAGTATTTGATTATGCTTGGGACATCAAGGGAAAAATCCCTATTAAATTTAACTTAACATTCCAGTGACATAAAGCCCATAAAATAGTTTACTTTCAGTTTCTTGAGTTAGCCTCACAAATAGTTTTCTAAAAAAATTAAACCTATAAAAATTCTACATGAATGTATACATTTTTAGTGGCCCCTGGCCATTGTTTATAACATTGGTGATGTTTTTACAGTGAATTAAAGAATCTAGTCCATATGTCTCTGATAATAATAAGAGGGGATCTTTGATGGGAAGAAGCAATGAGAGGGAACATCCTAGCATTGTTTCTGATCTCAGTTACAAAAGCATTTACTTTTTTCCTTGTTGAATGTGAACTGCTATATGTTTTCAGTAATGTTCTTTATTACTGGCAGAGATATTTCTTCCTTTTCCTAGTTTGCCAAGGGTTATCATTATAGATGAAGTTGAATTTTGTCCAATAATTTTTGATGAGAAAACTAATTTTTTATTTTGTCAATGTGTTGGAAATTATATTGTGTTTGAATATCAAAATATTATATTTCTGACATATATCCTACTTGGTCTTCATTTGTAGTATTTATGTATTTTAAAATCTAATTTGCTAATATATTGCTAATATTAAGATGATTTTTGCATCTATCTTTATAAAAGATTTTGAACTATAGATCTTTTTTGTATTTTTTATGGTTTGGGCCATAAAATGATTTGGGAGGTGTTCCAGCTTTCTCATTTCTTAGTTTGTGTAAAGGTGATATTATTTCTTCCTTAAATGTTGGGTAAAATTTACCAGTGAAGTCATCTGGATCTGAACTTTTCTCTATGGAAAGACTTCTAGTAATGAAATCAGTTTCTTTAGTACATAGAAGACTATTCCAGTTTTTCACTTTGGATAATGTTTTCTTCAGCTTGAGAGTTTCTGTCTAGTGCTTTTTCAAGTTACCAGTTTTTAATTCGAGGTCCATATTTGCATCTTCATGTTGTTCGTATTTTCACTTAAATCTCTGAGCATGTTTATGATAGCCATTTTAAAGTTCTTTCCTTCTGATTCCATCGTTACTCTTCTTCTGTTGATTTGGTTTTCTTCTTTTTATAGGTGGTTGCATTTTTCCACTTGCATTTCTGGTAATTTTGTGTGTGTGCTGTGCATTATGTGTGTTACATTGCTGACTACCTGGAACTTATTCTTTTCCCTAACAGAGTTTTGTGTTTTGATCCATTGGATGTTAATTTACATGCAAATCAGCTTGTTCTTGTTTTTGTTACAGTAGGTTTCTTAGCTTTTACTCTAGGGCTGAATTAGGTCTGTGGTCTTTCTGCTAAATATCATAAGGTGGTCAGCTTGATTTCTCTTCTCTGGCTCGAAAGAACTCAAACATGTCCCTGCTGTGCGTAAGCTCTGGTTCTTGTTCAACACACAGTTGCCAGATAAATTTTCTTTCCTAGGTGTAGTAGGCTGCAAACTAGTCCTCCAGTAATATTCAGGTCCTCATCTTTGGAACCTGTGACTGTGCCTTACATGACTTTGCTGGTGTGATTAAATTAATGATCTTTAGATGAACGGTTATCCTAGATTACCTAGGTGGGCCCTGAATATATTCACCTGTTTCCTTCATAAGAGGGAGGCTGAGAGAGATTTGACACACACAGCGGTGTTGTGACCATAGAGGCTGAGATTGTAGTGACCAAGGAATACTTGTTGCCACGAGAAGAGGGAGAGGCAAGGGATTAATTCTTTCCTGATACCTCTGGAGGGAGCATAGTCCTGCCAACACCCCTCTTTGTACTACTTGCTCCCAGAACTGGAAGCATAAATTTCCACTGCTGTAAGCCACCAACTTTGTGGTCATGTGTTGCAGCAGCCACAGGAAGAGTTACAGCCCAACCAAGTTCAAAATTGCCTGCTGCTCAAGGAGAAACCAGACAGCAGAGGACACAGCAGAGAAAGAGTTTAATGTTGCAGGCACCATGTGAGGAGAAGGGAGGAATTTCTCAAGTCCATCTCCCCAAGAATTTGGGAGAAAGGGATTTTAAAGACAGTTTGGCTGGCAAAGAGGTAGGCAGTAGGGTCTGTTGATGTTGGCTGGGGATGAACTAATAGGATCAGAAAGCAGAAATTATCTTCTTGTGCTAAGTCAGTTCCCAGGTCGAAGACCAATTGAGTTGTTTCCTTGGGCCGCTGGTCTGGTTGGGTTTGTCGATCCATCAGAATGCAGAGTCTGGAATATCTCAAAGACTGCCTTAGATTTTACAAGGGTAAAGTTATCTGTGGGAGCAATGAAGAAAGCTGAGAATCTTTGTGACCATCCGCTGTGCGATTCCCGAGTAGTAAGCAATTATATGAGAGCAAGCTCGGCAACACACCTTTGCGAAGTTCAGGCCCTACACGGTTCCCACCTTACAACCTTTTATTAATTTTATGAAGGGCAATTTTTAGAAGCTGAGGCCCCAGAGAATTCTGAAAATCTTTCTGTGATTATTTTTCCCCTGTTGCTGTGGACTCACTACACCAATGCACAGCTTAGTGTTCAGCCAAAGATTCAAGGGGATCCAGTATGCGGCCCTGAATTTCTTTGTGTGTCCCTCTTTGGCTAGTATCCTGGCCCCTATATTCTAGCCACCTCTGTACTCCCAGGCTTTTCTGTCTCTTCAGTTCAGCATGACTGTGCTCTGGGCTTCCCCTCCCTGCTACACAATCCAGAAATTGCTTCCAGGAGGAAAGCTTTGCGTTCTTGGGACTCACTCCATTTGATTTTCTTCTCTTAGATTTGTTCACTGTCTGAAAATAGTCGTTTTGTGTTTTGTCCCCTTTTATAGTCAGTTATGGTAAAGGAGAGCTAGTTTGATTCCAGTTATACCCTTATGGCTAGGAATTAGGTAACCTGACATATTTTCATCCGTTGTGCGATGTACATGTTCTGCTTGTCCTCAGGCACCACTCTCTAGACTGGAGCCTCCCTGAGAGCAGCAGCTCTTCATTCATAGCTGTTTCCCCAGCTTCTGGGATAGTGCCTGCACATGGTTTGGTTTAATAAATGTTTGCTGAATGAATCTTGAGAAAAAGCAGAGCCTGTAGCCAGCCAGAGAAGCCACAGAGGCCAACTGTTTGCTCTCCTGCCTGCCCCCTGGGGTAATCATTGCTTAGCCCTCTCAGCACCAACTTTGTTCATGATAATTGGTTTTGGTTCAGCCACCTACCCACCCTTATTTTTGCCCATTTTCCAATTTGGTTCTTCAGCTTTCCAAGTCATTCTATGAGATACTCAGTGCAGTTAGCCCTGTGTATCTACAGACACAAGACCACTATTTTATATAAAGGGCCTATTTTGGTATCTGTGGGAGTCCTGAAACCAGTCCCCTACGGATGTGGAGGGCCATCTATACTCCTGCAATAAATTTCTTTTCTGCTTAAATCATCCAGGGTCCGTCTTTGTTGTTTATAGCTAAGAGCTCCAACTAATGCATTGTTAACACTATCCCATCTCTTATTTCCCATTACCTCCCTGGATATTTAATAAGAACTTAGTGGGGAGATGTAAACATCAAAGAAACTTTGCTTTGACTTTGGAAAATTTACATTTCTTACATGTACATTAGGTCTCTATACTATGTAGGTATTTACACAAATGAAATGTGGGCGTTTGGAAGAGGCTGTGTGCCTCCAGCCCGCAGCTCTTGTCTCCTAATGCCTTTGGTGGCCAAATTAATCAGATTTTATTTTAAATCTAGGTTAGAAATCTTAGTACATTTTTGTTTGATTCTACCAAGAGCCATCAGATGGATTTTTCATTCAAAGTCTTGACTTTTATTTGCTGTGCTTTGTTATGAGTAGACAAACTGTGTGGTATTAATGTAGGTTTTTTCCCATTTAGGAGTTTCATAATAGAAGAGCAGAGTTTCTTGTTATGTGAAGATCTTCTGTATGGAAGAATGTCATTCAGAGGATTTAATGCTGAGGTTGAGAAACTGATGCTTCAGATGAATTCTAAGAACAAAGCAGAAGTTGTTGAAGATGAAACAGAGGAGGCTGATGTGTCAGATGAAGAAATGGCTAGAGGATATGAGACCTTGTTGGGGAAATTGGGAAAAGGTTTGCCAAGAAGAGAGACCATGCCAATTATGAAGAAAATGAAAATGGAGATGTAAAACCAATTAAAACAAGGTATTTTTGAAGCCCCGAGACTAAAGCGGATGCCTCCAGAGATGGCTCAGGGACGGCTTGTGAAAGCTAGCAGAGTATTTCAGAACTCACCCTGACAGTGTCCCCATACCTGTAATACAATAATGTCCATTTGTAAAGGGGTGTATCGTTTGGAAGCATGCTGTTTCTTAAACAGATGTGTGATGGATGTTATACATCCTTTGTTAATAGTATTCATTGAGAGTAGATTTCTAACCCTTCATCTTCAAATGTACATCAGCACAGGGTTGCTTCCTAAAGATTTGTTGACTTTAGGTTTTTTTGTAGTTCTCCAGTCACTGACTTTGAATGGACTATATAAATTAATACCAGTTTTTAAACTTATGTTTTACTTTATTAATCATGTGAAGCCAATTCATGCATACATTTTGAAATTGAATGTCATAACAATTTTTATATGTAAATTCATCAAGAACAAGCATGGCTCTCCAGCCTGAATTTTTTTTGCATGCCACCAGGTCATTGTCAGTTCAAAGCATTTAATTAATAGAAAAGATTGTTCTGTAATAAACATCTAATTTGAAAAAAAAAAAGGTACTGATGATACCTACTTGCAAAATTTGAATTACAGTGTTATATTTTATAGTATTTAACATACAAACATACTTTGATTACCATAAATTCAATAAATAATGCTTTTAATAATTTTTTGTACTGGCACTTTTTAAGTGGAGCATGTATACTGTAATACATGCCATTCCATATCATTACTGACAAAAGAAGTCTCATTCTATGTACAGTTATAGATTTGTAAAGAGTACCATAATTATAATAATATAGTAAATCATAAAACTTAGGACTACATCTCCATCTCTGAGTTATATCTCTGGTCAAAACTCTCAGAATATCATACCAAACTATTTTTTTTTTTTTGTAGAGACAGAGTCTCACTTTATCACCCTCAGTAGAGTGCTGTGATGTCACAGCTCATAGTAACCTCCAGCTCTTGGGCTTAGGTGATTCTCTTGCCTCAGCCTCCCGAGTAGCTGGGACTCCAGGCGTCTGCCACAACGCTCAGCTATTTTTCTTGCAGTTTGGCCAGCACTGGGTTTGAACTCTGCACCCTTGGTAAATGGGGCTGGCACAAGTTGTAACTTTTGGCAAAGACAATAAAGATCTTACAAATTATATAATTTTCAACTATAACTGAGTAAAACTTTTTAATGTAAGGCTATTAATTTTTGATGTAATAATAAGAGCACTTTTTGACATTTTGAAGTCATTTAATGTTTATATTTTAAACACTCTACTGACACTTCCTTCTAAGTTTAGTTTTCTTGGAACTTTGAGTATATTGTTGCAGAAAAGAAGAATTTTAAAATTAGGATTCTGAGACTAGTCCACAAAAGTTCAAATAAACTTACATCATGTATTAGAGGCACAATAGCAATTACACTTACTCTCGATATGAATTTTCCTTCCTTATAATACTTCTGCCAAAACTATCGAACACAGACTTACCAAATACCTGTTCACTGTCCTAATATCCCACACAGTTATTTTTAATCAAAAACTCATGTCACAACAAATGAAGAATAGCAATGGGTCCACAATGATGGAAGTTACTGTTCATTTTTTTCCCCATAATCCAGAAGTAGCTAGTTTGACAGAATTGTGGAAAGGCCTTTTGAAGACCCAGATAAGGTAAGAGCTAGGTAGTAAGACTTTTTTTTTTGAAAGACAAAGTCTGTTGCCCTCAGTGGAGTGTGTGGCATCACAGCTCACAGCAACCTCAAATTCTTAGGCTTGAGCGATTCTCTTGCCTCAGTCTCCCAAGTAGTTGGGACTACAGGCAACCGCCACAACACCAGCTATCTTTGTGTTGCAGCTGTCATTGTTTAGTAGGCCTGGGTTGGGTTTGAACCCGCCAGCCTCGGTGTGTGGCTGGCACCCTAACCACTGAGCACGAGCACCGAACCTAGGTGGTATGACTTTTCAAGCCTGGGTTAAATGTCTCTAGGATATGGTATATGTTCTAAACTAGAATGCAGTATATGGTGATTTTTTTCCCACAGCTAAGATTCACATGTCCAGGAATCAAAAGATGGAAACAGTAGAGGGCTCTGTACTACCATTGATCTACTAGCAACATTTTTGCTTCCTATAATAATTTTAAACTCTTCTGGTCTAGAGGTCTTAGTTCCAGAGGAAGGAATGCTTCTACTAGAGTATACAAGAATAATTCCACTGAATTGGAAGTTGAAATTGCCACCCAGTCACTTTGGGTTTCTTATGCCTCTGAATGAACAAGCAAACAAAGGGAGTTTACTATAATAGCCAAGATGATTATTCCTATTAAGAGTATATTGGGTTGCTACTACACAATGCAGGCAAGGAAAAGTATGTCTAGAATGCAGAAGTTCCCCTAAAGTAACTCCTATCATTCACATCTTGTGATTGTAGTCAATGGAAAAACTACAAAAATGCATTTCAGGTAGGACTAGTGCCTGAATGGTCTAGACCAGCACTTCTCAACCTGTGGGTCACAACCTACAGGAAATGTATTAAAGGGTCACAGCATTAGGAAGGTTGAGAACCACTGGTCTAGACCTTCAGGAATAAGAGTTTGTGTCATCCCACCAGGCTAAAACCATGGCCTACTGAGATGAGTGCTGAAGGCAAAGGGAATGGGTGGTATATAAGACAGAAGTTGTAAATACTTATGACTACTACCATAACAGGTTGTAGAAATGTAGACTGAATTAGTTATGAGAATTTCTTCCTCTTTGTATGAATATGTTGTATAAATATTAACCAAATACTTTCCCCTTTTATCCTCTTATCTAACAAAGATGTGTTAATAATAGCTAACTTAATAACACAGATGTGTTAATGATAGTTAATTTTATTTATTTATTTATTCTCACTCTGATTGTTTAATAGTTGGTTTTTGAACAGGGAGGTAGAATGGGATCTTTTTTTTTTTTAATTGAATCATAGCTGTGTACAATAATTCAATCATTGGGTACAGTGTGCGGGTTTCACATACAATCTGAGATATTTTTATCAACCTGATTGACATAACATTCATGAGATTTTCTCATTTACTATGTGAAAACATTTTTGATCAGTATTTAGAAGTTTTCTCCTGACCCTTCAAATATGCACCACAAGTGTGATCTCACACTTTATCCTCTCTCCCCCCACCCTCTCCCTCCCCTTCCCTCCCTCTCCCCTTTCCCCGTCTTCTTGTGCAATAATTGGGTTGTAGCCTTCACTTGAAAGATATAAATTTGCTTCATATTAGGGGTGTATACATTGGATACTTTTTCTTCCATTCTAGAGATACTTTGC
>CAUYRH010072082.1:0-12059 GCA_963574655.1 Perodicticus potto
CATTTCCACTTAGATCAGGAACCAGGCAAGGTCGCCCATTGTCTCCATTGCTCTTCAACATTGTAATGGATGTTTTAGCCATTCCAATTAGGGAAGAAAAGACGACCAAGGGTATCCACAAAGGATCAGAAGAGATTAAACTTTCACTCTTCGCTGATGATATGATTGTATATCTTGAAAACACCAGGGATTCTACTACAAAACTTTTAGAAGTGATAAAGGAATACAGCAGTGTCTCAGGCTACAAAATCAACACTCATAAAGCTGTAGCCTTTATATATACCAATAATAGTTAAGTCAAAAAACAGTCAAGGACTTTATCCCTTTCACAGTAGTACCAAAGAAGATGAAATATTTGGGAGTTTATCTAACAAAGGATGTGAAAGACCTTTATAATGAGAACTATGAAACTCTAAGAAAAGAAATACCTTAACATGTCAACAAATGGAAAAATATACCATGCTCGTGGCTGGGAAGAATCAACATTGTTAAAATGTTCATACTACCCAAAGCAATATACAATTTTAATGTAATTCCTATTAAAGCTCCATTGTCATATTTTAAACACCTCGAAAAAATACTTCATTTTATATGAAATGAGAAAAAACCTCAAATACCCAAGACATTACGCAGAAATAAAAACAAAGCAGGAGGAATCACACTACCAGACCTGAGACTACTATAAATCAATAGTGATCAAAACATCATGATATTGGCACAAAAACAGAGAGATAGATGTATGTAACAGAATAGAGAACCAAGAGTTGAACCCAGCTACCCAATGCTATTTGATCTTTGACAAGTCAATTAAAAACATTCAACTATACAAAATCTCCCTAAAAAGAAAAGATTCCCTATTTAACAAATGGTGCTGGGTGAACTGGCTGGCGACTTGTAGAAGACTGAAACTGGACCCACACCTTTCACCATTAACTAAGATAGACTCTCACTGGATCAAAGATTTAAACTTAAGACATGAAACTATTAAAACACTAGAAGAAAGTGCAGGGAAAACTCTTGAAGGAATCGGCCTGGGTGAATTTTTTATGAGGAGGACTCCTCAGGCAATCGAAGCAGTATCAAAAATACACTACTGGGACCTGATCAAACTAAAAAGCTTCTGCACTGCTAAGAGCACAGTAAGTGTAGCAGGCAGACAGCCCTCAGATTGGGAGAAAATATTTGCAGGTTATTTCTCCAACAAAGGTTTAATAACCAGAATACACAGAGAACTCAAACATATTAGCAAGAAAAGGACAAATGATCCCATCTTAGGGTGGGAAAAGGACTTGAAGAGTAACTTCTCTAAAGAAGACAGATGCATGGCCTACAGACACATGAAAAAATTCTCACCATCCTTAATGATCAGAGAAATGCAAATCAAAACTACTTTGAGACATTATCTAACTCCAGTAAGATTAGCCCACATAACAAAATCCCAAAACCAGAGATGCTGGCGTGGATGTGGAGAAAACGGAACACTTCTTCATTGTTGGTGGTAATGCAAACAAATACATTCTTTTTGGAAAGATGTTTGGAGAATACTCAGAGATCTAAAAATAGACCTGCCATTCGATCCTATAATTCCTTTACTTTGTATATATCCAGAAGACCAAAAATCACATCATAATAATGATATCTGTACCAGAATGTTTATTGCCGCCCAATACATAATTGCTAAGTCGTGGAAGAAGCCCAAGTGCCCATCGATCCACAAATGGATTAATAAATTGTGGTACATGTATACCATGGAATATTATGCAGCCTTAAAGAAAGATAGAGACTTTACCTCTTTCATGATATGGAGCTGGAACATATTCTTCTTAGCAAAGTATCTCAAGAATGGAAGAAAAAATATCCAATGTACTCAGTCCTAATATGAAGCTAATTTATAGCTTTCATACGAAGGCTAAAACCCAATTATAGCACAAGGATATGGGGAAAAGGGCAAGGGAGGGGAGGGGAGGAGAGAGGATGGGTGGAGGGAGGGTAATTGGTGGGATTACACCTACGGTGCATCTTAGAAGGGTATGGGTGAAACTTACTAAATGCAGAATCCTAATTTCTACATATAGTGATTAAGAAAATGCCATGAAGGCTATGTTAAACAGTTTGATGAAAATATTTCAGATTGTATATGAAGTCAGCACACTGCGCCCCATGATTGCACTAATGTACACAATTATGATTTAATAAAAATTTTAAAAAAACTTTTTCTCGAACATAGTAATTGGATTGCTGAATTGATATAAATATTCATAGCATGATAATTTTGATATGCATTAGGGAACAGCAGAATTGAATGAACAGTTTTGGCTTGTATAAAACTACTAGCTGGGCTAAAAATATTTTTGAAAAACAAGACAAACAAAAAAATTCAATACAGGAAAATTTCACTCTATAGCAACCAATAAAATGTCACATTCCAAACGCATTTTACTTTTGATACTGTATTGTAAGCATAAACCAATATGGCTGCAAATAACCCAAATCTAGTCTACATATTAAAATCTTTAAGTTCTTAGAAAAACTATCTTACATTAATAGAAAGGTACACATTGACACAGTTCTGTTTATATTTCTGAAATTGATGCTTTTAGGTTATGTTCGACATGAGTGAAAGTTATGGGGTGAAAATTTGTCATTTGACATGAAGCTATTCTTTAGCAAATAATTATAACATGTAAAAGTAGTGACATTCAAAGGATATGAGGTTATAAAAATATATATTCATACTTTTACTTTAAAATATTACATATTTTTATATATTTTAATTTCACTATATATAGTGAAACATATATTCATACTTTTATTTTAAAATATTACACATTTTTATATACTTTAATTTCAAAACCAAAATATGTATATGTGATAAGAATATGAACAGACTTTTGGGGGGGAGAGGAAAATATGTATATGTGATGAGAATATGAACAAACTTTTGGGGGGAGAGGATAATGTACATATATTTTAAATTTTTAATTATTATGGGTAAGATGTGTATGTTCCTAAATACATGTGATGTTTTGATACAGGGATAGAATTATACTATACTTGTAGACTTGATTTAAAGAATTATGAGTGCATTAGCCTTTTTTTATATCTGTTATTATTATATAAACCTTAAAATTATCTTTTTTCTATAATTAAAATGAAAAAACTCAGACATTATAATGTGAGGATTATTTAATTTAATTATTTTTTAAATATGTGAGATAAAAAGTATCTTGAAATTATGTCCTTCTAAATGTTAATTCATTTAGAGTATTATGGTATTTAATTCATTCACAGAGTATTATGGTATTTAATTCATTCACTCATTCATACTCTAATTCATAGAGTATTACGGGGGGCATTCTACTAGTTGGGATAATTTCTTGGGATGATTTTCCAACCGGCCGATAACTGACTAAGATGAAATGAGACATAAAAAAAATAAAATTATAGCTTTTACATATGGTTTTGTATCCATAAAAGCTTAGGAAGCTGTCTGAATACAAAATTATGATTTGTTCTGGGATCTCAACACTGATTTCAGTAACAGCAGAGAAAAAAAAAAAAAAGAATATGCTTAAGGAGAAAATCTCCGATTGCTTTATAAACATACCACTCCGTTCACTGACAGCAGCTGGTCTCCTCTTTTGAGGCCTCCGTGCCTTTCAGCCACCCCTCCAGGGATGATGCGTGAGATGTAAATGGGGGAGTTCTGCTCCTTTCCTCCCATCACGTTAAAACCAAGGCCTTCGTCCGTCTTTGGCAGTTCGACTACCCGAGGGTGGGAGTGGCCTTCGCTAGCTGCAAAAGCTGCAACTGTTGCCTGAAAGAAAAGATGGTCTTTTGGTAATAAAACAGGGGGAATGAGGCTAATCGCATGCTTTGCGGGGTGCAGCCCAGGCAACTTCTCATATTTTTATAGCATTATCCTGTAAAAGAAAGAACACAAAAGGGACGACCCTCTTTTCATTTAGATGCCTTTTGGGACTCCTGTCTTTGCTAGAGCCCTACTCATCCATTTCCAGCTTTCTAGAGCTTATCCAAAAATTTCTCTTCATAAAAATCTTTTCCAGTTACCTCTGTTAGATGCAAATTCCTCCTACTCCTGGAGTCCAAGTAGCTTCATTAAATACACTACCTTCTACTATAACTATTTTGTACATACGTGGACTACGAGCACTTTAAGGGCTGAGAGCGTGTCTCCATTTTTTGTACGACACACTGTCTAATTTGTGCTCCTTCAAGTAAAAGTTCATAAATATTTATTAAACAAATTGAAGAGCACTTATATGTGTATATACTCATGGATACATACATAACCTTGTTACTACTGAACCACAAGCTTAACAAATGTTATTTTTTTTTAATTGAACATGCCCCAAAGAAAATAAAAGATAGAATAAAATAATAGATTCAAACAGATTACTGTTATTTCATACTAGTATTCCATATTATTATGGGAGATCTTATCTGGCACAGTATTTTTTCCTCTACGTTTTATATTAATAGTTCAACTATTTCAGTGGCATAGGCAAAATGAACAGTCCATGGTTTTATACCTAGATATAGAAAACATTATCTAATATGGACATAATTGTGCTTTGAAAATCATATATTAATTCTTTAGATAAGTTCACGAAAACAACTTACCATTAGTTCTCACCCCCCACAGAAATAAAATAACAGTATTTAAGTCGTTTTTACCAAGATTCTCTGCCTGCTTCTTATTTTCCACTTCCATTATCCCACTTTAACTACAGTTGATGAGATCCCTACCAAAAAGTGATTTATTCAACATTGTGAAAATACTGATTCCAACTACTGTACATTCTTTCCCACACACAGCAGTATCACGTCAATTTAGCATTATGCTACTGTCTGCATTTAGTGAAAGACAGTGAATGAGATGAAAACAATGGCTTGATTTTAGCTCCATGCATTTGCCCATGCAAGCCTTGTTGTCATGCATAAGTTCTAATGGCTGACATGGATGCAATGCAGACAGCCCAGAAACAACCAGAAAATATTGTGCTATTGCAACATTACGCTGCTCTCCTGCTGTTCTACATGAATAAGAAATGAGAATGGTAAAACACTACATAATTCACTTTCCCCTTAATTAAACCATGTAGGGATCGTTTTTCTGTATGTGTTCCACTTCAGTACAAGCAAAGCATGATGCAGTGACAATAATACCTCTTTTTCCTGAGTTATTAAAAAAAAAAAAAAACCTTACAAACCTACAGTGTTCAGCTACAGAATGAAAACTAAAAAATCAGGAGAGAAACAAAACAACAGACGATGTAACGCAAAAGAATTAATGCACAATTCTAATTATTTCCAATGGTTCTTATTTTTTACATGTTATCAGAAAGATAAAATACTCTTAACAGAAGTCATGCTTCTATTATAACATTTCTGTGTTTGTGAAATTAAGACATGTATCAGTCTGTTTTCCAGATAATTTCATGATCTTATTGTAAGATTTCCATTAAGAGGGTCTCTAGAATCTCTGGATTTAAGTTTGTAAAGAGCAAATGTGAGCAAAAAGCGACACAGGAGCTTTAAGTCAAGGCCATATTCTTAAAAAAATAATAAAAACTTTATTCCTCGCTCCCCGCCCTTTGGGATAGGGGCTTGCTGTGTTGGCCAGCTGGAGTGCAGTACACAGCTCACTGCAGCCTTGAACTCCAGGGCTCCATGGATCCTCCCCCCGTTTGCCTGCTTAGTAGCTGCAACTGGAGGCATGAGCCACCACACAAGGCTTTTTATTTTTTGTACTTAGAGATGGGGTGTCATAACACCACATTCTTTCAGCAAGTTACCCACTGCTCAGCTGCGTACATGAAAAAAATCCTAGATCAGTGGGTGACAGGTGAGTTGTTTTCCTGTCTAATTTAAATAAAGTCTTTAGATCTGTGGAAATAAACCTTCACGCACTGAATAGGATATAGTTTCTTTTGGACCAGAGTAACGTGTTAGAACACCAGATAGTATTTCATACAATGAACCAGTAGATTTGCTTGTGCCAAATGGACATTTACTGAGTTGAATGAAATCATTCTCCTTTCTTAAGCTACAGAAGCAGCAGAAACGTTCAATTTTCCATTAGGATTTTTACCTGGGAAGTAGTACTGGTTCTAGACTCTGGGCTGCCACTGATGTCTAAATTCTCTTACAGTGTACACACGAGAATACCTGAAACACACACGCGCACAGTCAATTACTAGATAACTGGGGTCAAGTGTATTTTTTAAATTGCTCAAGCCTTACCTTTGCCGTGGCCCTTGCACGGAATTCAGGACAGCCATTAACAGTTATTGTTTCATGCATATATTGATACACCTAAAATGTTCACATAAAAAGAGAAATGTGTAAGAACATTAAGAGTATCAATTCTTTCACTGCAGACAGAACAAATACATTTTTTTGTAAGACAGAAGTTCTCTATTACCAAGTAAAATAGGACTGAATCAATTATACTGATGATTTGGACCAAAAAAATACCTCCTATTGGGACAGGGAAGGCACTCACTTCTATTCAGAAGATTTACATTGGTTTTTCTGTTTATCAAACACGAAAGCTATTTTACAATTGGTTTAAAAAAAAACTCTACTCTGCTAGTAAAAATTTTATATGTAAATTTATATGTAAGCCATAGTTCTCAAATATGTGACAAAAATTATACATGTAGTTACTTCTTGAATATTGATAACACTTGAAAAAGAGTTTTCACAATTAATATTCCACAAACCTGGGATAACAATATATTTTCTTTGGACCAAACTCCATCACGTTGGCAAGTATGTTACTGTTAATGATACACACTCACAACTTTGAACATTTATAATGTAATCTACTCAGTAAATCTATTTGACTTTATAAGTGGATAACCAATAAGTCCTTTTAGCATAGAGACAATAAAGGTTTTCCTGGAGCAAAAACAAGTAAAGTAGGACATTCTTAGCATTAGTAACACGGAACAATGTATCAGCTATGGATTCATGTTAACATTGGGGTAAGACAGAAAGGACAGGCCTGGCGTGGTAGCTCAGGCCTGTAATCCTGGCAATCTGGGAGGCCAAGACAGGTGGATTGCTTGAACTCAGCGAGTTCTAGACCAGCCTGAACAAGACAAGACCCTGTCTCTACTGAAAATAGAAAAGTTAGCCAGGTATTGTGGCAGGTGCTTGTAGTCCCAGCTACTCAGGAAGCTGAGGCAGGAGAATAGCTTGAGTCCAGGAGTTTGAGGTTGCTGTGAACTATGATGACTCCAGAAAAAAAAAAAAGAATGGGAATAAAATCTGGACCCACAATGATGTCTTCGAAAGAGCACAGGTTTTGATGATGAATGGACCTAATTTTGAGTCTTACAATACATTTGGGAAACCATGCGGCCTTGTTTCACTACTCTGAATCTATTCCTGCCAATCTTGAAAAAAATGGGTAAATACTATTTATTTAGTAGAGTCACTGTTATTTGAAACAATACTTTCAAGGCTTTTGGCATCTAATAGCACTCCTGAACCAGCAGATATTCTTATTAATCATGATTTTCGTCATGAGTAAAGACATCATTATAACGGCATAGACAAGATGTCTTCCCTTTAAACTGCCAGAAAAGGAATTATAAAATCTTTACATCAATGGTAGAATAAATAAACTCATGTACAGATAAAGAAACTTAAAAAAACAGTTTGAAGAAGATATTTGGAAAGAAATAACAAGCTTAAGGATGTTGGCCTACATGCTCATTTTGGATTTAAATAATAAATCGACTGCATAAGGTGAAGTAAAAGTCCACGTGTATATCCTGGAGTAATTTTCTGGAGTGACTCTTTGACTATTTTACTAAAAAAAATGAAAGAGGAAAGTTGCAGGGGTTTTTTAGGCGTTTCCCCTTCTATTAAGCTTATTTTAAATTGCTACGTCGAAAATTATTAAAGTGAAGACAAACTGACTACTTTGTACATTCAACAGCCAGTTATTTGGTGGCTGGGACTAATCTCTTCCCCCAACTTTTTCTTTTTGTTTTATTAAATCATAGCTGTGTACATTAATGCAATATGGGGTACAATATGCTGGTTTAATATACAATTTGAAATATTTTCATCAAACTGGTTGACATAGCTTTCATTGCATTTTCTTTGTTATTGTGTTCAGACATTTGTATTCTGCATTTAGTAAGTTTCACCTGTACCCTTCTAAGATGCACCGTAGGTGTGGCCCCACCAATTACTCTCCCTCCGTCCCAACCTCCCACCTCTCCTCCCTTGTGCCTTTCCCCATATTCTTGTGCTATAGTTGAGTTATACCCTTCATACGAAAGCTATAAATTAGTTTCACATTATAATTATTTTTTGATATTTGTATTAGAAATTTAAAATCGGGTATTATACCAAGCATGTTTGTGCTTAAAGGAACAAATACCTATTATG
Organism: Perodicticus potto; assembly: GCA_963574655.1. Lineage (NCBI taxonomy): Eukaryota > Metazoa > Chordata > Mammalia > Primates > Lorisidae > Perodicticus > Perodicticus potto. The sequence continues at coordinate 8,434 of CAUYRH010072082.1, forward strand.
TTCTGGAAGCATGATGTGTCCTTTTGTATATGAACGAAAAAATTATCCCTGAAAATATTTTAGGATTATATATCAGCAGAAACAGCACTTGGACATTACCTTGTCTATTGCCATGGAAAGATTTATAAGACTGACATTTAAAAATATTATAGAGGATAGCCATTCTTATGAGAGTTTATCTTTTAAAAATGTCATGTTTTGACTAAATGTGGAACCCCATTTCCTATGCCTAGGTCAATTTCTTGTGAATTTCCTAGGCCTCAATTCCTTGAATGGACTGTATCCATTCATTGATACACTCATTCACCTTGCCCCCGGTGGAAGGGACTGTATTCATTCATTTCCTTGCCAAGGAACCCATACACCTATATATACCCTGAGGCTAAAGGCCTAAAGGAGGAGACGGGGAAAGACCGGGTGAGGAACAGAGAGAGCTTCTCTCTCCCAACTTGAATTCTCTCCCTGTACCAGGAGCTTTAGTGTTTTCTGTATTCTTTTCTGTAAATCAATTCTGTCTTACCACTGAGGGGTGGGGGTGGGGAGGAAATAATGTAATGAAGAATAATAAAATACATTAAAAAATGTCATGTTTTTAAGAAAAACATTAAGTGATTTTTCTTTTTGAAAAGAGTTAATATAGTGTTTTAAGTTGAAGCCCTAGTAATACTATCTTAAAGTATTAGTATTTGATAGCTTACACTAGACAGGATACTTTATATACCCTAACTTATAGTTAAATTTGGAAGATTTATGGAAGATAAATGGAAGATTTATCCTGGCAAAATTTATCATTGAAGAATAGAGGAGAAAAGGCACTAAACTTTTCAGAAAGTCATGTTAGGGGGAAAAAGAGAATTGGTTTTAGATGACTTTATACCCTTACGTTGTTCAACAGTTATGCTTTCATTGGTCTATTGCTTCAACAGTGACAGAACTGCTGAATTATGTGAAGGAGATGTGTAGAGTAGTCATCATAGCTGGCTTCTAGTGACAGCTTAAACTCTTCCTGCAGAGCTCCCCCACTGTCAAATCTACATAAATGGAATTCATCTTGTGTACATGTGAACTTTATTAATTCTGTAACTTTCCCTAGCTGTGAGTGACCAGAATGTTTAGGTGTGTGTCTACACGTGTCCCATTCTTCTCTGCTCTGTAAGTTTGTCTTCAACCATCAGATCTAGAAACTTTTAAAATTCAATGCTTTTGCCTTTTTGAATTTTTGTAAGTTTTCTTCACTAGGATCTGGCCTGGTTTTTTAAATTATAGATACAGTAAAATTTCTCCTGAGTATCCTCAGGGACCCTCGAGAGGTTGGGCTCCCAGTACTTCATAACTAAAGGAAATCATTCTAAAGAAAAATTTTAAGAGAATATTGACCTCACTTAATTACCCCATTAATATCTTACTACTTGTGATCATTCATTATTAAGTATAATCTCTTGTCTCTGATTTGATCATTCTTTTCTTTCATTTTCTACTATGTGATGGGCCTAACTTTTCCCATATTATTTGCAGACTTTTCATCAAACTCCATCCCAGCACAGGTAAAATTACTACTTATGTATAGTTATATAGGCAATTCCCAAGATATTATTGTATTATTATTGTATGTCCTGAAAGAAGTTCATGAGTTAGGGGTGTACTATTTGCTTTATCCTGGAGTACATCTGTAATTGTTTTCCAGCTGACAAAGATTGAGGTGCTTTGTTCTGATCCAGTGCTCCCAGGGAAGCATTGAAGACCACTTAATAGTTCTCAGTTATGGAGGCTTTAGCAGGTGCCAGGCTCTGTTGTAGGCACTTTGTTTAATAAACAACAACCCTAGGGGGTAAACACTATGGGTATCTTCATTCTAAAATGATAAAACTGGGGCACAGAGTGGGTTTTTTAAGTGGCTAGAAGTCACATAGTCAGTGGAGAAGCTGGGATTGTGGCAGAGGCAGTGCCGCTCCGGAGTCCACATGATTCTCCACTGTGCTGTGCTCTGTCTCCAAAGATGTCTTGGATCATAAATAGATACACCCTGAATGAGAAACTCACATTATTTCATTATTTCCTCACTGTAATGATGAAATCTCACTTGCTATTGGCCTGCATTTTTAAGTAACAGTGATAATTTGTGACATTGTTAATTAAGTATAAAAATATGAAAAATGAAAGGAAATTTCAGCAGAGTAGAATAAAGCAGACTGCAGTAACAGGATGATAGATAGTTCAACTTGAAAGGATTCTGAGATTGTCTAGTTGAGTCCCATCACTTTCCAAGGAGGTGAGACAGTCTTGTAATTACACTAAGAAAATGACTGCCACATTGAACTTGGAATTTTCCCATGAGGATTCCTCTGTTTTGAGTCTGGACACCAAAGTTGCATTCATAGCATGTAAAGAATATTATAAGTAAAACCATCTCCTGCTGTTCTTTATCTGTCTTTTCAGTGTTTATTTAATGCTGCCTCACTTCCTAGCAAATCCCAATAGTTCTGAAAAATAATGTTAGATGCTGTGTGGTAGCTGGTGATAACCACGAGTTAGATCAATTCAGTTTAAAATCACATGCCAAAAAGTAGGATAATGTAAAAGTGTGGTAGGTATTGTAGTAAAAATAAAGATGTAATGAAGAGGATCATAGCTTCTTAAAAGGCAAAATCAGACCACAAAAATGTTCACTTTTTAAATTTATTTAATACAAGTCAATATACAGTCTCTTAGTATTCCATAAGAGATTCATGAAGACAGACTATCCTTTTGGGTGTGAAGAATTAAAGCTATGGCAGTGGATTTCCATAGTACTGAGTGAGATATTTCAGAAGGAGTTATGTTTGTTCACAGATCATATTGTAAAGATACCACAACTGCTCCACATTTTAAAGGACTGCCTGTATGGCAATTTATTTATTTATAGTTTATTGTCACCCTCAGAGAGTAGTGCTCTTAAGAGCAAGAACACTTTCCCTATTGTTTGTAGCTGATGCCTATGCCATGAAGTAACATATTTGAATTAAGAGTTATATAATGTAGGAATGATTGTTTGGCACTTATCTATTCTTTATAGAATATTCACTAAAACTTAGAGATGGAAACTTTTAATTGTGGGCCTAAAAGAAAAACATCTGGAGAGAAGTGGAATTATTAAAGAAAATCCTTTGTGAGCTTTGAAAGAGCTACTCAGTGGACAGTATATCCTAGGGCTATGTACTGTTGCAGATACAATGATGGGATGTAGATCTGTCCCATGACATGGATGTGTTCATTACCCTGTTCACAATTTCATCCTAGGTCCTCCTCTGAGCTGTCAGCTCTGATACAAACCTTAAGGAAGAGTAAATGAGAGAGAGAAACAATGTTACTGAATTCATCCTCCAAGGCTTCACTCAGGATCCTGATGGGCAAAAAGCATTATTTGTAATGTTTTTGCTCATATACACTGTGACGATGGTGGGCAACCTGCTCATCATGGTGACCATCCTCAGGAGCCCCTCCTTGGGCTCCCCGATGTACTTCTTCCTGGCCTTCCTGTCACTCATGGATGCTGCTTATTCTTCTGCCATTTCACCCAAATTGATTGTAGACTCACTCTGTGATAAAAAGATAATTTCCTTCCAAGCCTGCATGGGCCAGCTCTTTAT
>CAUYRH010072084.1:0-34434 GCA_963574655.1 Perodicticus potto
TTGTCTTGCTTCCCTTCTGCTGCCATGAATAGGTCTTCAGTAGGTTGGTCTGTCTCATCCTTCTACCTGGCCCTCTGCTTCTTACAAGATAAACATGGTGCCCAGCCAGTTCACCCAGCACCATTTGTTAAATAGGGAATCTTTTCCCCACTGAATGTTTTTGATTGACTTGTCAAAGATCAAATAACAATAAGTAGCTGGGTTCATCTCTTGGTTCTCTATTCTGTTCCATACATCTACCTCTCTATTTTTGTGCCAGTACCATGTTGTTTTGATCACTATCAATTTATAGTATACTCTGAGGTCTGGTAGCATGATTCCTCCTGCTTTGTTTTTATTTCTGAGTAATGTCTTGGCTATTTGAGGTTTTTTCTGATTCCATATAAAATGAAGTATTATTTTTTCGAGATCTTTAAAAGTATGACAATGGAGCTTTAATAGGGATTGCATTAAAATCATATATTGCTTTGAGTAGTATGGTAATTTTAACAATGTTGATTCTTCCTAGATGGGCATGGTATGTTTTTCCATTTGTTAACATCTTCAGCTATTTCTTTTCTTAGGGTTTCATAGTTCTCTTTATAAAGATCTTTCACATCCTTTGTTAGGTAAACTCCCAAATATTTCATCTTCTTTGGCACTACTGTGAATGGAATAGAGTCCTTGACTGTTTTTTCAGCTTGGCTACTGTTGTTATATATAAAGGCTACAGATTTATGAGTGTTGATTTTGTAACTGAGACACTGCTGTATTCCTTGATCACTTCTAAGATTTTTGTAGTAGAATTCTTGGTGTTTTCCGGATAGACATTCAAATCATATCATCTGCAAAAAGTGAAAGTTTGATCTCTTCTGACCCTATGTGGATACCCTTGATTGCCTTTTCTTCCCTAATTGCAATGGCTAAAACACCCATTACAATGTTGCTGGATGAACTGGCTGGCAACCTGAGAAGACTGAAACTGGACCCACACCTTTCACCATTAACTAAGATAGACTCTCACTGGATTAAAGATTTAAACTTAAGACATGAAACTATAAAAATACTAGAAGAAAGTGCAGGGAAAACTCTTGAAGGAATCGGCCTGGATGAATATTTTATGAGGAGGACTCTCTGGGCAATTGAAGCAGCATCAAAAATACATTACTGGGACCTGATCAAACTAAAAAGCTTCTGCACAGCCAAGAACATGGTAAGTAAAGCAAGTGGACAGCCCTCAGAATGGCAGAAGATATTTGCAGGTTATACCTCTGATAAAGGCTTAATAACCAGAATCCACAGAGAACTCAAATGTATTAGCGAGAAAAGAACAAGTGATCCCATCTCAGGGTGGACAAAGGACTTAAAGAGAAACTTCTCTGAAGAAGACAGACACACGGCCTAGAGACACATGGAAAAATTCTCGTCATCCTTAATCATCACAGAAATGCAAATCAAAACTACTTTGAGATATCATCTAATTCCAGTAAGATTAGCCCACATAACAAAATTCCAAAACCAGAGATGTTGGTGTGGATGTGGAGAAAAGGGAACACTTTTACATTGCTGGTGGGAATGCAAACTAACACCTTCCATTTGGAAAGATGCTTGGAGAATATTTTATGAGGAGGAACCCCTGGACAATTCAACCAACACCAAAAATACATTAGTGGGATCTGATAAAACTAAAAGGCTTTTGCACTGCCAAGAACACAGTAAGTAAAGCAAGCAGACAGCCCTAATATTGGGAGAAAATATTTGTAGGTTATGCCTCTGACAAATGTTTAATAACCAGAATCCACAGAGAACTCAAACATATCAGCAAGAAAAGAACAAGTGACCCCATCTCAGGGTAGGCAAGGGACTTGAAGAGAAACTTTTCTGAAGAAGACAGGTGCACGGCCTACAGACACATGAAAAAATGCTCATCATCTTTAATCATCAGAGAAATGCAAATCAAAACCACTTTGAGATATCATCTAACTCCCATAAGATTAGCCAACATCACAAAATCCCAAAACCAGAGATGTTGGCATAGATGTACAGAAAAGGGAACACTTCTACACTGCTGGTGGGATGCAAACTAATACCATCCTTTTGGAGAGATGTTTGGAGATCACTTAGGGATCTAAAAGTAGACCGGCCATTTCATCCTTCAATTCCTCTACAGGTATACATCGAAAAGACCAAAAATCACTTTATAACAAAGATATTTGTACCAGAATGTTTAATGAAGCCCAATTCATAATTGCTAAGTCATGGAAGAAGCCCAAGTGCCCATCGACCCATGAATGGATTAATAAATTGTGGTGTACATACACTATGGGATATTATGCAGCCTTAAAGAAAGATGGAGACTTTCCTTCTTTCATGTTTACATGGATGGAGCTGGACCATATTCTTCTTAGCAAAGTATCTCAAGAATGGAAGAAAAAGTATCCAATGTACTCATACCTACTATGAAACCAATTTATAAACACCCACACTTTCATATGAAAGCTATAACCCAACTATACCCCAAGAATAAGGGGAAAAAGGAGAGGGAAGGGAGGGGAGGGGGGAAGATGGGTGGAGGGAGGATAATTGGTGGAACCACACCTATGGTATATTTTACAAGGGTACAAGTTAAATCTACTAAGTGTAGAATATAAATGTCTTAACACAATTACTAAGAAAATGTGGTGTTAACCAGTTTGATGGAAGAATTTCAAATTGCATATAAAACCAGCACATTGTTCCCCATAATTACATTAATGTACACAGCTATGATTTCATTTAAAAAAAAAAAAGTAATTCTGGATTTTTTTCCTTTGACGATCTAGCAGAAGTCACTAGTTGCTAAGAAGGCACCACGAAGAAGGAACATCCTGCAGCGTTCAGGGAGTTAGCACACGATATTCTTTTTTGCCAGTTACTTGAAACGCCCCAGAAAAATCATTTCATAGGTATTTTTTAGGCATTTGATGGTAGACTTTTCATCAACTGGAGGACATTCTACAAAATGATGATTATGTACTCAGCAATGTGAACTCAGTCTAAAGCTAGTCATTTTTCCTATATCAATGTTATTTCGAAATCACCAGACGTCGAAACATTTGCTAAAGACTAGTCTGAATTATGTACCTGGAGCAGCACCTTAGGAGGGAGATGCTGAAACCCCACAATAAGCAAACGACAAAACAACCCCCCACAAGGACTGCTTAGATTGACTGGATTCTGATCTGAATGCGTATTGATTTCCACAAAACAGCTATATGTTCATAGAATAATCATTTTATGAACTGTGGCATATCTTCAGAACAACAAGAATTAGATAAAAACTGAATTTCAAGATGGATATAAATAAAATTATGCACAAATTTCTAAAAAGAAAAAAAATAGCCATATGGGTTTCAGGCACCATGGATGAGTTACTGTGTTGAAATATCTGAAATGCCCCTTGTCTCTTTATAATGTCATATTTTTCTTTCTAGTCCTTTCTCTTTCTTCCTTAACAATACTGGACCTTTCGTAATACTGAACACATTGTGACATGCTGAAATCACACTGGAGGAATGGCCATTTTTTTTCAAACAATGCCAATGCTATGTTCAGCTGTAAGGAACAAATTTTACTCAAGGGTCTGCTGCTCATAAGAATCAATGGAAGAAGCAGCAAGATGAGGGCTTCTGAAGCTGGGACAGAATCTGGCTGTGCTTTGTGTCTCCGGCTGGGCTCACACTTTCAGGACAAGCAAGGTGGGATCTTGTCGCAGAAGCACATGCCAGTGAAGAACCTTGCTGAGGCATCAATCATTTCCTCCCAACATTTGCATGGCTGGCAGTTTCTAATAGGAAAGTGAATAATCCAATTTGAGTGGAAAAGCCACATTCTGAAGGCAAATCCATCTGGCCTTGTTTTCCTCAATTCTTGACCATCCAATGTAGCGTTTATCTATTCATACATTTCAAACTGAATAATAACAAATGTGTCCCTCCTAGAAAAACAAGTTGATCCTAATATGGCATCCACTAGTCTGCGCAACACTTTTTTTTTGCAATGTATGTAACGTTGGAAAAAAATGAATTTCTTTACTGAGGTTTACTTTTTAGAAGTAAGTCGCTGCTCAGAGATGATTGTGGAATAGTAGGAAGAATAAAGGATTTGAAATATTAACCTGGTTTGGATAGTGGCTTCTTGGTTTTCAAACTACATGAAGATTAAAAATGAAACAAAACAAGAGGGGCCTTTGCCCTAGACCTGGAAGAATAAGTCAGGTTGTCAGCTAAGGAAGGAGCAGAGTGCACCGAGTGTGAAGCACAGGGAACTGTATGTGCCCACTTGGGAAGTGGTATGGGGTAAATAAAAATCCAGGCTTAGGAACACTATGTGCTGTGCTATGAAGTATGGGATTTAGCTACAGCATGTGGGAAGGCTCTCCAGCTTGCTGAGTTATGTTAGACAGGTGATGTGCAGCAAGCTCAGGGGAGGCACCATGGCAGAGACATCTGTCGCAAGGCTATTTCAACTGTTCACGTGAGAGAGTAATCACAGAGGGGGTGAAAGGATAAAGAAATGAGGCATTGGTGAGGTCTGCTCTCCCGATCTTCCCATCGCTTCCCAGGTATAGCAGAGTGACAGCAGGTTCCAAGGCTATGGGAGACACAAGAGATGGCGAAGGGGAGTATGGTCAGGACTGGGCAATGAAGTGGATATGAGGAAGAGGAAGAGAAGAAGTTCTAAGAAAAGTTCCTGGGCTCTAATTGGAACAATCAGAGTGCAAAGGGACAGTATGATCGGAAAATAGGAAAAGTTGCAGGCTTAGGGAGGAGTCTGAAAAACAAAAGTCAGTTGCAATCAGTGTTTGAAATCTTGCCATTTTTAAGAGGGTTGTGAGTGATACTTTTTTTTTTCTTCAATCCCCCTCCATAGGAGACAGGGGTTGGTCCAGATAGTGTCCGTGCACTCTCTGGCTTTAGTTTAAGAGCCCGTGTTGTCCAGTGAAATTCGCTGAGCTCATATTGTTCCCCGAGGCTCTCAGAGCAGCAAGAACTTTCTGCTGCTGTTGGATGACTTCAGACTCAGTTATGAGCTCCCATAAGTGTGTTTGAGGCCAGAGATTTTCATGCACTAAAAAAAATGCTACATGAGAAGAAAACAGCCTCCCACTTAGGGGAATGTAATGAGAAAACTTGAATGTTTTCAGCTAACAGCTTTTTATGGACTATGAATAAGTAAATACAGAGTGAAATGGGAAAGAGAAAACATGTGCTTTGTTTGGGGAAATATTTGTTTAGTGAGCCAATTACGACCAGCTCAATTCATCCTTTAGGGCTGGGAAGGCTCACCTTGGGACCCATGTCTGACCCAGACCCTCTCTAGACCCGGCTCTATCTCTGCTTCTTTCATTCTTTGTGCTTTCACATATGAAAGATTTAGTAAGCATTTGCATTGTGCCAGACTAACTGCTCGGTCCTAGGACACAGATATGCACAACTTAAAATTTTAAAGAATGTCCAATTTAGTGGGTGATAGAGGCACGTATGCACCTAATCATGACAACATTTGGCAGGTCTATTAGAGTCACACATGTGCTTCATTTCCTCAGCTCTTGTCATATGGGCATTATCCTGAAAGAGTGACTGAGCTCTTACTTCTATTCCTCAGAGCTTTTCCTGGCAAGGGAGCAATATAAAACATCTGAAGCATTTTGGGCACCTGCAATGTTTTTCTCTTTGCAAAAATCCTGCAGATAATCTTTTAACTATTGAATGGCTAAAACAGAGAGAGGTTAGGTGATGTTTATGGGACAACAATAGTAAGCATTAAAAACTAAACTATATCCAAAAATCTGGCACCAAAGCCTGAGTATTTTCCTCCTTTACTGCATGGCTTGGAAATGTGGTTGAGGACCCCGAACATCTAGGCCATGTGGCAGGTGTGGGATCAGTGTCCCAGCATGACTGAAGGTCATCTGCTAAGACATCCCCTCTGTTTCTCCCATCTGTTCTCCCCTCTGTGCTCCCCTCTGTTTCTCCCTCTGTTTCATCCCCTGTGTTTCGCCCTGCAAGTCCACATTAGTAGACCACAGTCATTGTGACAATAGTAGTGTCCCCCTTGAAATGAGGTCCTAAGTAGGCAGTGTGTGCCTGTTGATTGTCAGGACGGTTTCACTAGGAGACCTGGGTTCCTTTGCAGCTCCCAGGATAAAGCACTCAAGAGCATCTAACCTGAAAGTGTCACCAGGTAAAGAAGACACTTGGAAGCTGACGTTAATCTGGGCACTTTACGCTGGAGCAGGGCATCTTTCCCAGTGCCCTGAAATGCTTTCTTGGCTCAGGCTCACTAGTAACTGCTGGGCACTGAAAGAGCTGGGTACTCATCCATGATAATATTGTAAATGAAATACAATTTGGATTCGAAGTCCCAACTCCTGTGTCTGAGTCTTCTCCCTCTACTGCTAGCAGTGTCCTTTATCCTTCATGGCTTCCTCTGGGTCAGTGGCCTCATGATGTTTCCTCATCTCCATCTCAATACTCCTTTGTACAGAAGCCTTTGCAGAGCATCTCACAGTTGCAGCCCAGTGGGGTGAAAAGTGTGTGGGCTTTGTTAGCAGACAGGCCTGGACATGTGGTGTGGCTTAGGTGAGGAATTATATCTCCCTGAGCCTCCTCTCACCTTTAAATTGTATCACCACCTCTATCTTGGTGCAAGGTAGATAATATGGTGCAAGTTAATAAGATTAGGTTGGTAAATGGCCTGGCACATTCCCAAGCTATTATAATGGGCATAGAGAGGACATTTTTTTTCCAGGAGATCTTGCATCTACTAGGAATTAGTAAGCAATTGAATCGCCTCTGAATTATATATTCAGCTTTGTAAGGAACGTTTTCTTTGCAGCCAGAGCTATCTTCATCATTATGGAAGGCCTCAGGAGCAATTGTTGGTACAGTGAAGGTACAGTGAGTTTCCTTTTTGCTCCTGGAACTACAAAGACACTCAAGGAAGTGCTTGTTCTTCTACCAAGTATCCCTCCAGTGGACACTTGGTGCCCATCTCCTAAGGACCCCTAGAACAACCTGGCCCTTAGTGCTAGTTCTCCACTTCTCTACCCATCCTCAGGAGCAAGGTTGTTTCTTTGTGTCTGATTCTATTCCAGTAAACAGTAGCCATAAAACGAAGAGTGGAGAGGACTAGAATAATCGGCACTCTTTAAAGATTTCATCACAACCATCGGAGGATTAGAGAGGGTCTGGCCTCTAGAACATTGATTTAAAGGCAAATATACAAAGAACATTCAGTTCATTACTACAACCATTCCTTGGGAGATATTTAGTACCAGACATTAAACTTGAAACGGGGATAGAGAAACAAGTCAGATCCAGTCCCTGCCCTGAGAAGCTCACAGTCTGCTAGAAGAAGGAGATAAGTAAAAAGGACATTTGCAAATGTTGGTAATGTTAGGGGAGGTCAGACACAGCATGCCAGTGGCTGCACAGGAGATGGCATACCAACCCTGACTTCCCCCGGTAGAGGCCGGACAAGTGCCAAGTCAAGAGGGAGCTGGCCACGCTGCCCAAAGGAAAACCTGGTAAGAGAAATAACACTGAAAACCTCCTAGAGGGTCTCAAGGTTTGTCACTTGATGAGTGATAAGAACTCGCTCATCCATGAGCAGGATAAGATTTCATAGAATGATCTTTGCCATGATAAGAGTTCATTTATTCCAAATGTGACATGATGCTATTGAAGGTCTTTATTAATTTATTTCTTCTTTCATTCCTTCATTTAGAAGTATTTGTTGAGCGCCTATTATGTGGCTCTGACATAGAGTAGAATTTAAGAAAGATTCTGTATCCAAAGTACTTGAGCTCAAATCTTATTTTTGCTACTTGTAAGCTCTGTGGCCACAGACCACTTTTTAAATCTCTCATTGCTCCAGTTTTCTCATTTGTATATTGAAGGTAATAAGAACACTCATATCAAAGAATTGTAAAGAGTAATTTTAAATAATATATGTAAAACATTTAGAATAGTTCTAGAATCATAATAAACATTCTCTATCTGTAAGGCACAATCACATGCCTGACGGGTTCTGGTGCAGCACAGAGTGGTAAGCAGAGAGTAAAGTACCATCCTTGCTTTCCAGGAGCTCTGAGTTGATGTGAGAAGGAAACACAGCTCTCAGAAAGGACACATCCTGTTCTGTGGGATGTGTGCCATGATTGTAGGTCTATGGAAGCACAAGGCAGAGGCTTCTAGCTTTGACTGGGGGAGGCCAGAAAAGGGTTTTGGAAACAAGTGTTATCTCAGCTTAAACCCAAGAATTGAATAGAAATTAGACAAAAGGGACAGAAAAAAGTCAATGGTGAGGCATGGTATTGGTTGGAATGCCTTATCTGATAACCTGTGTGTGGTAGACTGGAAAAGGAGGAGTGTATAGTCAGGTAGGACTATTAATAGGCTCCCGGTAGGGGTTGCCTTGAGATCATGGAGCAGATGAGCTGGCTGGCAGTTGTTATGCCTCTTACAAAGATGGAAGAGATGAACTCCAGTGTCTTCTCATTCAAGGACCCAGCAAGGGTTAGAATCTACTTCTTATTATGATCCCACCAGGTCTCAAAATCCCCAAAGAGATTTCACTTCTACATATCCTGTAGTGAATCTCACAGACCCACACAATTGTATGAGCATTGGCAACTTTGCATGAGAATATCCTGTTGCTTGAATAACTTTCCTTCACATGCTATATGAAGCATGTGGCTGTGGTTTATTCCTTCACAGAACAACTCAGATGAACGTACATATTGCGTATACAACTTCCAAAATCTCATACTCAAGAGGAACAGAATAAGATCTACTGGTAGCCAAAGGGCTATAGCACTTTAGAACTGCAGTCCTTAATGCTATCCTTTTTTTTTTTTTTTTATTAAATCAGGACTGTGTACATTGATACACTTATTGGGTTCAGTGTACTGATTTGATATACAATGTGAAATGCTTACATCAAACTGCTTGCCTACTTATTTATTGTGGTAACACATTCATACTCTTTTCTTAATTGTTTTGAAATGTACCATTGCATTATGCACATTAGATGAGGTCCCCCCAAATACCCTCACTCCTTCTGGCCTCCCCTCCTTCCCTCCTCTCTCTCTCTTTTTCTCTCCTACTTTCTGGACTATAGTTATATTTTACCATTCATATGAATGTATAGGTGATTATATATTGATTTCATAGTAGTATTGAGTACATTGGATACTTTTTTTCCATTCTTTTTTTTTTTTATTGTTGAATCATAGCTGAGTACTTTAGTGCAATCAAGGTGTATAATGTGCTGGTTTCATATACAATCTGAAACATTTTCATCAAACTGTTTGACATAGCCATCATGTCATTTTCTTAGTTATTGTATGAAGACATTTGTATTCTGCATTCAGTAAGTTTTGTCTGAACCTGTCTAAGATGCACCATAGGTGTGGCCCCACCATTTACCCTCCCTCCACCCATCCTCCCCTCTCCCGTCCCCTCCCTCACCACTTTCCCCATATTCTTATGCTATGATTGGGTTATAGCCTTCAGCCTTCATATGAAAGCTATAAATTAGCTTCATATTAGGGTTGAGTACATTGGATACTTTTTCTTCCATTCTTGAGATACATTGCTAAGAAGAATACGTTCCAGCTCCATCCATGTAAACAAGAAAGAGGTAAAGTCTCCATCTTTCTTTAAGGCTGCATAGTATTCCATGGTATACATGTACCACAATTTATTAATCCATTCGTGGGTCAATGGGCACTTGGGCTTCTTCCATGACTTACCAATTATGAATTGGGCTGCAAAGAACATTCTGGTATAGATGTTTTTGTTATAATGTGATTTTTGGTCTTCAGGGTATATACCCAGTAAAGGAATTATAGGGTCAAATGGCAGGTCAGTTTTTAGATCTCTAAGTATTCTGCAAACATCCTTCCAAAAGGAACATATTAGTATACTAGTGTGCATTCCCACCAGCAATGTAGAAGTGTTCCCTTTTCTCCACATCCACGCCAACATCTTTGATTTTGGGATTTTGTTATGTGGGCTAATCTTACTGGAGTTAGGTGATATTTCAAAGTAGTTTTGATTTGTATTTCTCTGATAATTAAGGGTGGTGAGCATTTTTTCATGTGTCTGTAGGCCATGCACCTGTCTTCTTTAGAGAAGTTTCTCTTCAAGTCCTTTGCCCACCCTGAGATGGGATCACTTGTTCTTTTCTTGCTAATACGTTTCAGTTCTCTGTGGATTCTGGTTATTAAACCTTTGTTGGAGGTATAAGCTGCAAATAATTTCTCCCATTCTGAGGATGGTCTGCTTGCTATACTTACTACGTTCTTGGATGTGGAGAAAAGGGAACACTTCTACATTACTGGTGAGAATGCACACTAGTACGTTCCTTTTGGAAGGATGTTTGGAGAATACTTAGAAATCTAAAAATAGACCTGCCATTCTTTTACTTGGTATATACCCTGAAGACCAAAAATCACATTATAACAAAGACATCTGTACCAGAATGTTCATTGCAGCCCAATTCATAATTGCTAAGTCATGGAAGAAGCCCAAGTGCCCACGAATGGATTAATAAATTGTGGTACATGTATACCATGGAATACTATGCAGCCTTAAAGAAAGATGGAGACTTTACCTCTTTCATGGATGGAGCTGGAACACACTCTTCTTAGCAAAGTATCTCAAGAATGGAAGAAAAAGTATCCAATGTACTCAGGCCTACTATGAAACTAATTTATAGCTTTCGTATGAAGGCTATAACCTAATTATAGCATAAGAATATGGAGAAAATGGTGAGGGAGGGGAGGGGCTGGGGGAGGATGGGTGGAGGGAGATTAAATGGTGGAGCCACACCTATGGTGCATCTTAGATAGGTGCAGACAAAACTTACTAAATGCAGAGTACAAATGTCTTCATACAGTAACTAAGAAAATGCCATGAAGTCTATGTCAATCAGTTTGATGAAAATGTTTCAGATTGTATATGAAACCAGCACATTGTACCCCTTGATTGCACTAATGTACTCGGCTATGATTCAACAATAAAAAAAAAAAAGACTTCATCTGGAGGATGTAGCGGTAAGTATACCCCTCAGTCCAATTCCTTTTTTGCAGGGAGCATTGCCACCCCTAACATCTAAATCTCCATTCAGTTGGAATATGTAAGAAACTCACATTCCCAGCATACAGTCCTGTTTTCCCTGCTATGCCTCAAGTTCAGTTCGGTACTTCAATTTCAAGAATATTTCCCTGGGAGATGGCATACCCTCCCTTTTTTTCTGTAGTAAGTGTGGATGGATGGCAGTTAGGTCAGAAGACAGATTTTTGAGGAAAATTATCCCAGTTCCTCATAAAACAGTTCTTTCCTGGTATAGAGACAGCTGTTAGTGTTTTGATCTCCCAGAGTAGCTAACTGTGAGGCTCTAAGGGGCCTCTCACTTGTTGGTGATGGAATGAGAACTAGATTCATTTGATAGCAGGAGAAATGTGAGGTCTATTCCTATATTCTCCGTTTGTGTGCATGGCTTTAGGATTTTAGGGTAACTGTTTTATTAGCAATGTTTTCAACATACAAAGTGAAATATGCAATATATATGTAACTTACATAGCATAATAATGAAATGGGCACCCATGGACTTATCGCCCAGGTGAAGAATAGAGATATTACTGAGATCACGGCCTCTGCCCTTAGACATTTTTTCCTAGTCCTTACCTTTGTATCTTGTTCCCCACTAAGAGCTGAGCACTATTCTGTATATTGTGCTCACTGCTCCTTTGCCTTTCAAAAAACAATTTTTATTTAATATACATGTTGAACTCAACAATAGATTGCTTAGATTTACAGCATTGAGTGTTATAAAAATTGTATCACACCAAATACAGACTGATCAAGTGACAAATTTTCACTCAATATGGTGTTTCCAAGATCCATTTATGTTGTTGCATATAAAGGTTTTACTTATTTTTACTTATTTCCACTACTGTGGGTAGGCCTTTGTATGAATGTGTCATTTTAAAAATTCACTAATTCAATTGAAAGCAGTGTATCTAATGCAAATAATGTCACCATTAATATTTTGGTACAGTTTTCGTGTGTGAGGATTTCTTATGGCTATAGAGAACTTTCGCATTCACGAACGTATGTAATTACAAAAGCATAAAGTATTAAAGACTAAATGGTCTGTCTTGTGATCCTTTTAATGTCTGCAGAATCTTAGTATCGATCCAGATACTAAGTGCCATCTCTCTATTATTCTATCTCATCATTCGTTCATCAATTTAATTATTCTTTTGAAAAATGACTTTTGGTTTTTTTGATCATTTTATATGGCACTCATTTTCTATACTGATAATTTCTGCTCTTCTCTCTATTACCTGATGTTGGCTCTGAGTTTGGAAGGGTAGATGCAACTTTGGCCAATTTAGAAGCATAAAATGCTTAAATATTTGTCAGACATGAAATGTTCTGGATGGTATTCATCAGACTATAGGAAATGTTGCCTTTGGTGTTTGTTTGTTTTTGAGATAGAGTCTCCTTTGTCAGTCTGGCATCATCCTAGCTCACTGCAACCTCAAATTCCTGGGGCCTTCTCAGGATCCTCCTGCCTCGGGCTGCTGAATAGCTGGCACTATAGGCATGCATGCCACTTTTTTTTTCTTTCTTTTTGTAGCAGAGACAGGGTCTTGTTCTTGCTCAGGCTGATCTCAAACTCCTGACCTCAAGGGATCCTCCTGTCTCAGCCTCCCAGAGTGCTAGGATTACAGGAGTGAGTCACCACATCTGGCTATGTGTGTTTTTAAAGTACCTAATCTTCCTGGGTACTCCGAAGTTAAGAAATGTTAACACAGAAGTCTCCACCACTTAGGATCATTTGATTTCATTGAAGGGTTAATATTGTTGATACACCTACAAACACATTTAGGTTTTATTTATCTCCTAAGTCCATCATACTCATCTCGTGCCTAGAGAGTTTTTTTTTCCTTCATCTCTTCCTAGCTCTTGACAAAATCATATTCCAGGACGGAAATCTGTTTTCTTGGGTTACCAGACTGAAGATTACATAATAGAGACTGTTCTTCCAATTGATTTGATCTGCTATCCAAATGTGTCTTCTGTACACTACTCTGTCCTTAAACTATCATTGATTCATATTTGCTTTGGTTGCCTATGTTTCCTATGATGTGATTTTTTTTCCCCCTCAACTCAGTCCCTCCCTTTTGGTTAGTCTCAATTTTTTCACCTAGTGTTTCTGGTTTTGAAAAATAAAAAAAAAAGATGACACTGTTAAATGGGCCATTTAAGTGAAGAACGGCAGTGAGACATTCTTTTTCTATATATGTAATGAAAGAGATGTGTATAGGTTAATGTATGTATTTATAGAGAGGAATATTACAGCTATTTTATGATATTTAAAACTAAATGCCACAGTTATATTTTTTTTTTCTAAGTAAGTCTAAACTCCCCTTAAAGGAAAGCTGGGGAAAGTAGTAATTTGGAACTAGTTGGCTTAACTTAAAAAGCTCCCCTGTGACACTGAAGTGTGTTTCGTGCCAATGCTTTCTTAGACTTTCTCATTAAAATATTGACTACTCTTTTTCTTCAGTAAATGCTAATCCCAGCTCCCATGTACAAGTATTTACATTTCACGGCAGGCAGCCTGCCAGGTGAGAAATAAAACCAATTTGTTAATATCACTATTTTCTTTTCAGCAAAGAAAATATGCATTCAATTAAAGGTTTTCTAAAAGTAATCAGAATGGCTTTTGTTGATGCCAACCATTTATTTGCCCCTCTGGCTTAGATTGTGATGGCTCTTCTTTCCCTGCTTGCATTTCTCTGCTCAGCCCTGCTCTGGCCATCTCTGTCTAAAGTTCTGGATTCTAAAAGGCCCCTGATATTGGCTTTGCCCCTTTCTCCTCCCTGTTACTGCTGTCGTCCTTTGCTAGCCCTGCCAATGCCCATCTGAGGATGCAGAACACAAATTTTAAAAGAGTGCCAGTGAATGTGGTTAATCCTGGCCGATGACACGCTGCTGTGCTGGAGAATTCGCCCCAGAAATCTTGGAAATCTTCAAACTGCAAGAGGGGGTTCTCATTTGATTTATGATTCATAAGTGGATCAGTGTTATTAAAATCCACAGGAGTCCTTTGTTCACGTCGTCATTCTGAGGACCACCCATCATGTACTTCCACACGCTATTTCGAACAAGAGCATCCTCCCAGAGCCCGTGGCTGTTTCTTAAATAATCCTTCTGTAGCCAGCAACTAATTATGCAGCTGAACCTCAAGTAACTGTACAATGTTTGTGCACACTGGGTTATCTAAACTTGAAAAGTCAAGTGAATCTTCAATAAAAGCTTACAGTTATTAACCTTATTAACATCCTTTGCCTGGTTGGATGCTACTCTTTACTTTGCTGAATTATTTTATTTATAAAATGATTTGATTAATATTTACCATTATTCCTGTCATCCTTAAGGAAAAAAGGAGTCATTCGCAAATGTCACTCTTTAGTTCAGTACTGGGAGGAGTGAAATCTGGCATCTAAAAGTTGGTGCATATATTTGGTTTATTTCTCTGGCTTTTTCTCCTTATTTCATTACATTTCCCCCTGTTGGTTTGATCTTTGATCAGAGGATGGCCTTTGCCCTAGCAAGGTTAGAAGAATACAATCTTAATGATAATCCTCATGTTTTATTTCTAGTTTGGAGAAAATATTAGAGAAAAAGAAAGATTCAGCCTAAATAGTTGATTGGTTACCCTTTCCCCCCCCCCCCCGATTTTGTCTTCATTGGCTTTAAGATTCAGGGCTCTGATTCTTTGTTGTAAAGAGTGCTCAGTGCCCAAACCTTTCCATGTGCTGTAATTTTATTCCATTTCATTCCCGTGCAACATGAATGGTGTTGTTGGCCCCTCCCTTGCATCATTGTTTTAATATTTTCAATTGGTGTAGCTTCATATCCACTTCCTAAATTCCGTAAAAACTTGAGCTGAATGGAAACCAACAGCTTAATGGTCTTTCTGCTGTAGTCTTTGGTCCTGAGATGGGTCAGTGTTGAGATACTTCTCAGGAAAACACATGGAGCAGTGCAGTGTTGTTCCGTGAGGGAGTCTGCCTCATCTAGCTGGTAAGCAATTTATGCCCCGAAGCATGAAGATTTCATAGCCCTTGTAATTTTATCCTTCCTGGTGTCGCTGCAGGTGCTATTTTTATTCATATAAATATTTAATCTTCTATAAAACTTATTAAGCTGTTGGCCTCAATAATATTTTTTGGCAGCAAGTGCCCTAGGTTAAAGGGACACAGTCAAGTACAACAGCTTAGCTCAAGATCAGTTTTAAATAAAGGTATAAAAGGTGATTTTCTGAGATTAAAAAAAAAAATACCCCAGCAAAGCTGTTTGGGGTTTGACTAGAACACTTCCCAATAATGCTGCCATGGTCCCAGTCACACTAAGCTGGCATCTGAGAGACCAGGAAGCAAGCTTACTTGAAACTAAAGTAAAAGTAGTTATTATGTGTCTTTCTTTAGACCTAGGGCAGAGAAAAAGCAGACAAAACAGATGAACAATATTCTTAACTTTTTTAGCATTCGTGTTCATATCGTTACTTTGAATTCACGGAAATATTTCTCACTATTCATCATCCTTAACTCTCTTTAAGTAATTGACTTCTTTGAAGGAACACCCCTTTTTATCTTAAAAATGCATAAGCTTCTCTGACTCTCTTGGTCAGATGGGTGGTTCAACCAGCATTGTGTGGTGGTATGTTCCATTTCCCTTGAGAGCTTATCTGGCTGAACCCAGTTAAGCCAGTCCTATATTCGAGAATTTTAAGATAAGCATCTTGAGTAATGGGCATGTGCTGTCTAGATGGATGTGAATGAACTCTAGAGTCATACATTTCTCTGTCTTCCTGGATATTCATAGTGGCTAGTGCACTTGAATGTGAGGAACTCCCCTTGAACGTGAAGAACTCTTACACCATAAAAGATCTATCCACAGATAGATCTATACTGGCTTAGAGGGTAGTACAAATGAGTCAGTCTCTTTTGGCAGACCTAACAAAGGACACTCAAGGTGGGAAATGTGAATATATGTGTTATAGATAGAAAACAAGCTAATTCATATATAATGAAGTTTGAAATTATGAAGAATTATAAGGGCTATTGGAATTCGGAGAAAATATTGACTTGACTAGAATGCTTCAAGAGAAAGTGGTGCTTGAACAGGGTCTTCAGGAAACCTGAAATTTGGGCAGAAGACAGGGGAAGAGGAGATAGTAATGCAAGTGAAGGCAAGGCTGCCATTCAGTGATGGTAAAACTTAAGTGAAATAGGTTTTATGGCTCCTAAAATAAATTCCCACCTACCTAAGGAATCATTCATGAGATTACATGTGGGCTCAGTCCGTGTTATACGGAACTAAATTTAGTGCTAATCTTTCTTTCAATGCTTATTATCCTTCTTCTTGATATATTTCTTTTAAATATATTATAAGTTATTCCCAAATATTAGGGCCCAGTATTGTCTTGAACACCTTTAATTCATTCTTGCCTAGCAGTGTTTATCTTCTCATGGTAAATAAGAGATCAAACTGTCATAGGTGCTGGTGGGATACAACATAGGACAGACGCTTTGGAAAACAGTACAGCTGTTTTTAAAAAGAACTTAAACATATGTGTATTATCTGATCTGTCAAACTCCTAAGGATGTCCCCCAGAGAAATAAAAACTTATGTTCACACAAAAACCTGTATGTGAACCTTCATAGTGGCCTTGTTCATAATTGCCAAAATGTGGAAAACGTCCAAATGTCCTTCAGTTGGTGAATGGATGAATAGTTGTATTCCATACAATGGAATACCATTGGTTTCCTAACCAATTCCATACAATGGAATACAACTCAGCAGGAAAAGAGAGTGAACTACTGATACTTGCAATAAGACGGATGAATCTCAAGGCATTATGCTAAGTTGAGGAAGCCAGACTCAAAAATCTCCATGCTGCTGAGACCAGTTATATTACATTCCAGAAAAGGCCAAACTAGGTATAGAGAATAGATCAGTGGTTGCCATATACTGGGACAGGGCAGAGAAGCTGACTAAAAGTACAAAGGGATTTGGGGGGAGTGATGGAAGTTTTCGGTGCCTTGGTCGTTGTGATGGTGGCATGGCTATGCATTTGACAAAATTCTTACAACTACACAGTGAAAGAAGTGGATTTCATTTCACGTGGAGTATGCTTTAATAACCCCCAGCTGTAAAAGATGTGGCCAGCAGTCTATTGCTCATAGACCCAACACAATGACCTCACATTTGTGGCCTGTAGTAAAATCTTCAAGGATTCACATGGTGGCATCTTATCCATCTCAAAAGGTTTTTCCATAAAGTTCTACCATCCCTTGAAGGAATCTTTAACGTTCCCTTAGTATTTCTGTGGAGATGCCCAAAGACCTTGTATTTGCTGCTAAGAGCTCTCTTTGAAACATGAGTATTTTTTTGTAATGTAAATGAAGCATGCTTTAGAAGAATTGAGTTGTTTTGTGTATGAGTAGGTAACTCTTGGGACATGATGGAATCCCATGTAACTTATTTGCTACGTGGATCTACTGGCTTTATAGGTTGTAGAGATTTGAATCCTTTAAACCAATCTGCACATTTACTTTTTCAGATCTGGTTAAATACCTTAGCCCACCATCTCCAAATTACTACTCAGGCTGCTTAAAGGTTATTGAAGAAAAGATCACAACATTGGCCATGTGGTATAGTAAAAAAATCACTTGGCCTTCAATGCTTCCAGTCCAGCTCTCTATTTACATTTAGTTTAAAGCATTACTTGTATCATATCTTCTTCTACAATGGATTATCTTAGTAAAGTAGATATCATGAAATTTCTTCCTTTTCCTGGGTCACAATCTCACTTCTATATCTTCACTTTGCTAAAACAATCTCTATATTGTCATAGGCAACTCACTGCTCTTTATCTGGGTATCAGATTCTTCTCAAAAGCACAGTGATGATCTGAGAGATCATCTCTGCAGTGGTCCCTAAGCACCTGCTAAGACACCTTTCATTGAATTTGTCACATTCTATTTAATTGCGTACTTACCCATCTCCTGCATTAGACCATGAACTCTGTGAGGGCAGGAACAGTGCCTCCCTTATGCACTATAGTAGAATCTTCATAAATCTTCAGCATTGGGAGAATATTTGTTCAATAAATGAAGGGCACTTGTCATCCTTAATGGGCCATGATCATGTTCCTGACTATACATTTGTACTTTCAAATAAATATAATACCATGGAAATTGTATATTTTGAAATAAATAAAATACCTATCAAAACTGATTGTCAGCTAGCTATACAAAAAATATTGGTAAGGAGAAGTGAAGTTACTTCCTCTTTCTATTATTCTTCTCTTGGGTGTATCTGAATGCTTTGTTAAAATTTCTTCTTTAGTACATTGATTGTGTATTTTCCTGTTTCTTTAGGTTGAGATATAACATGTTCCTTCAAAGATGTTTGATTCAATTTGTGCCTTCTTATTTTAATTGATATCCATTGTCACCAGGTATATTGTTGATGATCTCTTGATGAGGTAGATGAATATGGTTGATTCTTAGGACGGGAAGTGTGAAATGGCACATGCTATAGGATTTCAAATTTTAATACGGATCTAGGCTATTGATTGATTTTTTTTAACTGATTTTAATCATTCAATCAGGGGAGGTTTCTAAAAGAATATAAATATGTTTAGAGAAACATAAGTTTCAGAAAGAATATAAATATGTTGCTTAGAACTTACATATGTACTGTGTA
This sequence comes from Perodicticus potto, assembly GCA_963574655.1. Taxonomy (NCBI): domain Eukaryota; kingdom Metazoa; phylum Chordata; class Mammalia; order Primates; family Lorisidae; genus Perodicticus; species Perodicticus potto. The sequence continues at coordinate 18,822 of CAUYRH010072084.1, forward strand.
TGGCATTGTGCTGTATATACAGCTTTTAACTTTAAAAATTAAACAATCTCAGATTTTTATATTAGATACTGGTGCAATTATTAAAGCCCAATTCCTCCTCTTTTTTCTTCATGGAACCTTAGGTCATCACTAAACAATGCCAGCCCATCTTTAGATTTTTTTCCCCCAGAAAACAAGGGTTCTACACATGCAGAAAAAGGTTAGCAATACTGTCAGCAAAGTTATGCTGCCCTTCTAGTTGACAGCAGTGTCTGGTTCAGTTTGGGAAACAATAATTTGCAGAAGGATTTTCTTTTTCTCATTTTTTTCCATTTTCTTTTTTTAAAAACCACTTTGCCTCCAAAAGTAAAATTATTTCATATTCCGTTCCCTCTGAAAACAATTTAAAGTTACTGTGCCATGTCTCTAAGTGGCCAGTGTTCCCTGAAGTCTCACTAAGATGGTTGGCTTTTTGAGTCTTTGAGCATAGGTCTTTAAGTGCATGATATTGAGGTGGGAGGTGGTTGCAGGGAATAGATGTTAAGTGCCCTAAGGTGACACAAAAATGCCTACTGTATCCAGAAGTCAGGCCAGCTCTCTCTGAGATAGTAGGTTCTTAGCACTGTATACCTTGATTTCATTTTAATATCCACTATTATAGTTTTCCTCTGATTATCCTGGCTTATACTTTCTAAAGTGTGTTAATTCCTTCATTAACAAATATTTGTTCAGCACCTTCTCTATCCCAGACACATTCTGGACATTGGGGATATGTTGATATGTCGGCAAAGACCCTTCAGACCTTGTTGCCTTCTATTATCCTTACCATCTTGGGAAGCCAGTAAGACTTTTACTTATTATTCCCACTAGGAAATGAGATGGACTTTGTGTCTTTCCTCTGTGATCACACACGAGGTTATTGACAAGATTGGACCTGGAAACCAGATCTTTGTGTTGGCAGTGACCTGTATAAGTGACCAGATAAGACCTGTAGGGTGGGGGTGGAGGTGACCCAGGAAGCCTCAGATCAGTGCCTGTTGTATTTGTCTTTGGATTGTGACCTTCTGAAGGGTCACCTACAGCTCAGCTTTAGAGAAATGACCTTTCATTTCCAAACAGCATCAAGGAAAGTCAATTAGACAAAAAGATGGGAAGCAAGGTATTGAGTTTTAAATTTTCTTGTGTATTTTAGAAAGGAAAAAAATATATACATATGATTCAGGAAGAAAGATGTAAAACAAAAACAGTTTTCTCAAACTCTTGTGTCTGTGGCAACATTGCTAATCTGAGTGGCTTTCTTCCTCCCGGCACCACCCCCACCAACCCTAACTGCTTTTATTTTTTATTTTTTATATTTTTTTTGGAAGGGGAGAGATGGCCCTGCTGAGTTTTGGAGTATGCCTATAGCCGCTTTTAGAAAATCACAATCTCAGCAGTAGGTTCAGCTTTGAAGAAAGATTTACAAATCTCTCACTGCTTTATAAATATCTGCATTTATATCTTAAAGAAGAAGAAAAAAAAACCCCTCACGGTTGGTCTCAGCCTCCTCACCCCCGGCCCCCCGCCCACTTCCCCTTTCCTTGCCTTCTTCTTTCAGAAATTAAAGATTGTGATGTGTGCAGGAAATGAGGGTCTATAAAATTGTGATAAAATGTTCCTGCAAAATTGCCTTTGAATTTTCGCCTTGAATTGCAGGCGAAATGAAATTGTTCGCTTTCAGCATTGCTTTGTTTTTGACCCCTTTTTGTGAATTCTCAAAGGAAAGAAACATATTCCCATCTTTTATAGTAATCAAATTTATCTGGCATCTCTCAGCCTCTTGAATTACTTATGCTAGACTTGGCCAGCCTCAGGAAGGCTGTGGCTGGTTTATTTATTTATTGTTCTAAAGTGAGGGTTTTTGACATAAGGTTTCCACATCATCCTAGGGGGATATAGGAGCAAAATCCAAAGAGCTTCCTGACATTCCGTGTGGATGTTTTGCATATATGAGCCTGTGTCTCGTAAAGGTAAAAGGTGGCCATCTAATGAAAAATAATGGGAGAAATGGCATGATCGTAAGTCATGGATATTTAATCTAATATTTTCACATGCGTAAAGGAAAAAGAATCTCATGTCCTTGCTATAAAATTTTATGTAAAAAGCCAACAACAACAAAAAGAAAGGCCTGAGAAAGCACAAAAGTACAAATAATTGATTGTAATTCTGCTTAGCAACTGATTGGTTTTAACAAATGTTTCTGTGAGTAACAGGTGATTGTATCAGTTTGTAATATTAGGGTTTTAATATGACTGACTCGTCACCTAACATGTGATCGGACATCGTGCATCAGCCCCAGGCTTCTGTCCAGATCAGACTTGCCTGGTAACCCTGAGTCGTTGGGTAGCATGATTCATTCCGTTTTATTATTGTTATTTTTTAACTTTTGATCCCTAGTGTCTGTCCTCAAAAGCAAAACAGAAAAACAGAAACAGAGAAAAGAACCTATCTCTCCTCCCCGCCCAAAAAAACCCTGACTGCCGGTGCAAACCTGCAGAAACTACATTTGAGTTTCTAAATGAAATTAAGAAAACAAACTAATGTCCATCCATCAGGAAGAATATATGAATAGTCCTTGTTTTGTTCTTTGGCCGTCTTACCCTCTGCCTGGTTCAAGTAAAAATTTGGGGAGGAGAAATTCTTTTTGGAAACCATTCATAATGTCTCACAGAGCCTTTATTTAAATCTATGCTTAGAAAAGTGTTTGATACACCCAACTGTTGAACTTCTTTCATGCTTTTATAGTGGGTTAACTCTGAAGAGCTCTAAGCAGTTACTTCCTTTTTTTTTCTTTACAATATAGACAAAGTATATTCATACTCATTTCTTAAAGGCTTTTGTTGTTTCTGTTTTATTTTTTAATACATTTCTTCAGTAGTAACTTACATAAAAACAAGGACCATTTATTTAAAGTTGCTTTTATTTAGGTCAGTAAAAGGTCCCTAGAAGCTTAAGAAAAATATAAAATGAGGGTCCTTAGGAAAAGATGTATTACGTGAGCTTTGAGCATCTGTCATGTGGTCATCAGTAACATTGTAAGGATTCTAAAATCATTGGAATAGAGGCTGGTGCTTGAGTCCCCTCCCCAACAGATCCTCATCCATCTGTGAATCAGAATTTTAGTAGAACAAATCTCAGGATCAAGCAGAAGGTCAGCAAGTTCAGCATGCGAGTGGGAAGGTTTGCGGTCAGTTAACTAATAAAATTAGATCCACTCAAGAAATGTTTATTTTAACAATCCTTACCTGGGACTTCATTTCTGGTGAATTTCTGCAATGGAATCCACCAACCCACCTGTCACATTTTTTATTTTTGATGATGAGGAAAAGAAAATGGCTTTCCAAGAAGATTTACATGTAAAAGCATTAAGTTTTCATCATGTTAGTCGTTTGAGGCTATAGATTTCAAGAGGACGCCGCATCCTTTATGATCCATGTATAACAGATTAGCTACTTACATTTCAGCTTCTCCCCTTATAAAATAAAATCCTTAACATTTATATATTTAAATGCTTTCTTTAATCCAAAGAAGAGTGGATTAACATGATTCTTAATTGTGGCCGTAAAGGAACAGCGAGGATCAATATTCATTTGAAATAATTTTAAAAACAGTTTTCTTCTGCTGTGCCCTCGGAGGAGGCAGCAAAAATATTTTCCTGGTTCACACACAGTAATTTAGATGTGTCCAGTTTTGTGATTGTGCCTGTGAATCAATTTAGTGTGGGTTTGTTCACATCTAAAGGAAAGTTAAATGCTGACTTGAAAAGTAGGGAAATGTTCCATAGATATCTTTTGCTTTCAAAAAGCACACGTTTGACTGTGATCCTTAAAAGCTTTTATTGAACTATTTGCTTTTCCTCTTTGCAAAATTCACAAAGGGCTGTTCTATAAACCCTCTTCATCCTCCCCCCCCAACACACACACCCTCATTTGTCCTAAATTTTTGCCTCCGGGGAATAAACAGCAAGTCTTCAATTTCCCCTTCTGAATGTATATGCCAACACGGAGGGCTTTTATTACAAGGAAAGAAATCAAATCATTGTCACCTAAAGTGCTAATTATGTCTGATAAATGTATGGCATACACTTAATGCAAAGAGAGCTTAGGAAATGATACACCTTCCGTAATTACAGTGACCAACTTACCTTCCATCAATCTACATTTTTTTTCAATCCGTGTTCATTTGGGTGGCTCTATTTTTATTAAATGGCTTTCTTAAGCTTCAACAGACCCCCTTGCTGCTAATAAGGAAACTCGAATTAAGTATTTTGGAGCTGTGTGTGCAATAAGAAGGCCGTCACATGATACACACCCAGATGGGTGTGCGCAGATAAGCACACACTACCGGCCAAGTTCAGTTACATCCTCCTCCCATTGGGACCCTGAACTGTGAACGGAGGATAGAATTTGCCATTCTTTGTTTGCCTAATGAATTTGTGTATCCAGTTAACTAAAGAATACTGTACTCCTATTTCAGGGGAGCCTGGAATCCCTTCGTACAGCTCACAACAGAGCCTTTATCCCCCTCCCCAGGGACGTTAAGACCTTGTGAGTAGGCATGCCGCCCTGGGAACCACTGATGATAATGTTTAGGAATTACTTCTCTTTCCCTGTTTTTCTTCGTGAAAGAAAGCCACCATTCTTCTCAGAGCCAAACCGTGTGTGGCCTCTAATCGAACCTGACACCCTCATACAAATGAAATAAAAGTAGGTTTTAATTAGACTGAAGGACGCTGATTTTCTCTGAAGCGGCTTCAGGGTCCTTCCCTTCTCTGAGTCCCCAGCAGACAAGGTTGTTTTTGCACATTTGTGCATTTTTGACCACAAGGATGTTGGGGAGTGTGTGTGAACACATACATGCCTGTCATCGGGGCTAAAGGGCCGAATATGACGCTCAGATCTTTTTTTTAATTTTTACTGTCTCACCCTTCCGGGTTTTTGCCCATTACTTGCATATCCACCCAAGGTACATGCTGTGGGAATCATACATATTTGGACAGATTTTTCTCCTCATTTACAAAATCCAACCAGACCTTGATTTTGTTGTTTTGCATTTTCCCATTTCTTTCCATGTCTCTTGTTCTCTCTCTTCAACTCTTAATCTCTTTTATTCTTTCCAACCTTTCTCTTTTCTCTGTTTTGCTTATTATCATTGCTTGCTTTTTCACTTAATTTTTTTTAACCTAAGTCTATGAGTTATAAAATCCACGTTTTTGAAGGCAATAGGCAGGATCCAAATTCATACGTTTCCTTTTGATTATCTGTCTTAGAATCTTTGCAGGTTTTGGGGAAAAGTTCATGCTACCTGATTTAAGGAAAATCCTGGTAAATGATGAATTCACCACTTACTTTTTTTTTTTGTTTTAGAGACAGAGTCTCACTTTGTCACCCTTGGTAGCGTGCCATGGCTTCACAGCTCACAGCTACCTCCAGCTCCTGGGCTTAGGCGAGTCTCTTATCTCAGCTTCCCAAGTAACTGGGACTACAGGCGCCCGCCACAATGCCCGGCTATTTTTTTGTTGCAGTCTGGCAGGGGCCAGCTTTGAAAAACGAGAAAGAAGTGTTCTCATTTGTTTTCTCACTAACAGTTTGTTGCAGTAAGACTGAAGTCAATTCTTAAAATATGAGGATTAATTCCATCCTCCAGCATATACTGAGGAGAAATTAAAATGTGTTCACACAAACACTAGTACACATCTTCATAGCATCATTGTTCGGAACAGTGAAAAGGTAGAAACAACTCAAATGTCCATCAGACAATGAATAAACAAAATGTGATATATCCATACAATGGAATACTATTCAGCCATACAAAGGGATGAGGTACTGACACGTGCCACAACAAGGGTAAATCTTGAAAACATTATATTGTTGTTGTTGTTGATGTTGCAGTTTGGCCAGGGCCGGGTTTGAACCCACCACCCTCGGGATATGGGGCCAGCGCCCTACTCACTAAGCCACAGGCACCACTCTTGAAAACATTATTTTAAGTGAAAGAAGCCAGTCACAAAACACCATAAATTATATGAGTCTGTGTATAGTGTGGACGTAAAGTTTGTGTGCAATCTGAAATAGTTTAACATGGTAAATTGCACACAAACTTTATGTCCATGGTATATATTAAATGTTGAGAGTAGGCAAATAGGTGTAAACATAAGGTAGATTAGTAATGGTCTGGGGCTAGAGGGAAGATGAAAGAGGGTGTGAGGGGATGGTAGCTGAAGGCTACACACACCAGGTTTCTTTCGGAGATGATAAAATGTTCTTTTTTAAAAAAAAAATTCACATATTTTTATTTTTATTTTTTTAAATCATAGCTGTGTACATTAGTGCAATCATGGCGTACAATGTGCTGGCTTCATATACAATCTGAAATATTTTCATCAAACAGTTCAACATAGCCTTCATGGCATTTTCTTAGTTATTGTATGAAAACGTTTGTGTTCTGCATTTAGTAACTTTCATCTGTACCCTTCTAAGATGCACCATAAGTGTGATCCCACCAATTGCCCTCTCTCCATCCATTCTCCTCCTCCTCTCCCCTCCCTTACCCTTTTCCCCATATTCTTGTGCTATAATTGGTTTATAGCCTTCATATGAAAGCTATAAATTAGCTTCATAGGGCTGAGTACATTGGATACTTTTTCTTCCATTCTTGAGATACTTTGCTAAGAAGAGTGTGTTCCAGCTCCATCCATGTAAACATGAAAGAGGTAAAATCTCCATCTTTCTTTAAGGCTGCATAATATTCCATGGTATACATGTACCACAATTTATTAATCCATTCGTGGATCAACGGGCACTTGGGCTTCTTCCATGACTTAGCAATTATGAATTGGGCTGCAATAAACATTCTGGTACAGATGTCTTTGTTGTAGTGTGATTTTTGATCTTCTGGGTATATACCAAGTAAAGGAATTATAGGATCAAATGGCAGGTCTATTTTTAAATCTCTACGTATTCTCCAAACATCCTTCCAAAAGGAACATATTAGTTTGCATTCCCACCAGCAGTGTAGAAGTGTTCCCTTTTCTCCACATCCACTCCAGTATCTCTGGTTTTGGGATTTTGTGATGTGGGCTAATCTTACTGAAGTTAGATGATATCTCAAAGTAGTTTTGATTTGCATTTCTCTGATGATTAAGGATAGTGAGCATTTCTTCATATGCCTGAAGGCCGTGCACCTGTCTGGGAGATGATAAAATGTTCTAAAATTGATTATGGTGATGCTCACGTAACCATGAGTGTATACTAAAATCCATGGAACTGTACATTTTAAATGGGTGAATTCTATGGTATATGAAATGTATCTCCAAAAGCTGATACAAAACAAGACTTGTATTTGTGTATTAATATACTAAATGCTAATGAGCAAAGAGAAAAACTGATTACTTTTGATAAGAAAACTATTGTTTACTTAGATTTGGACTAGAATGAAATTTCCTGGGTTAATACTCTAGCTAACATGTTATGAATATTAGCATTCTCTCCCAAGACCTGCATTTCTATTATAACAGAAATAGCTTATTTTGTGACTGAAACTCTATGGATAATTTCTTTACCTTGACTGTTTTTTAGCATTTGTTATAAGTCATGTTTGAAATTTAGAAAGAATGAGGAAAAGGTAATCAGAACTTGAGTCAATTGTTATTTTTTAAAATGTACATAGAACTAAGTCTTTTGCATTTAAATTTGAATATAGTTCAAACCTTTTACTTTAAATTTTGCTTTAAAATCGATAAACTAGATAATGGAAGTAGTACTATTTTAGTGTAAAATTTAGCTCACGTTTGGAAAGCCATATAAGACACACACATATACGAGCATTCAATTCATTGGCTAAATCAAACTCCTGTATGTTTCCTCCCACCCAGAGTAAGAAAGAGGTCATTGGCAGTTCCTCAAAAGTCTCCTTGATATCTCTGTCCTATTCCAACCCCCTATCATCTCCAGAAATATCCCTTATCCCACCTTTTGAGATAATCATTTCCTTATATTGCTGTAAAATTTTACCACGTCTGTATGCAATGTGGTATAAGCAATGTAGGTCAGTTTTGCCAGATTCTTTGTGTAATTGGAATAATTTGGTCTATATTCTTTATTACCTGTTTCTTTTGGTCAACATTACATGGGTCATTACGGAAGTTTTGAGACACACACAAATCCAGGAACATAAAATCTGCCTGGACAGAAACAAAAGGCGCCCTCCCAGCAACACCAATAAGCCCAGGCAAGTTGCAACTTGCATTGGTGAATCAGAAAAGACACTGCTGACTGTGTTTCTTGGAAGTGAAACTGCGGGCCATAACACAGTCTGTCTCAAAACTTTCACAGTGAGTCAGGCATACTTGCAAAACTCATAAGGGTTAACATCTTATTCTATCAAAAGCCACATAGTAAAAAGTTTTGGGTTTGCTGCCATAGGGTTTCTGTTCCAGCTACTCAGTTCTGCTGTCGTGACTTGAAAGCAGTCACAAACGACTGTACATGAATAAGTGTGGCTGTCTTCTAGTAAAACTTTATTTACAAAAACAGGCCAAATTTTGATCTGTAGCTTTCCAGCTGCTGATTTCAGTGATTGTATAGCTCCAGCTCCTGTGTTTTCATCATTGCAGTATGTGATTGCATTATATGATTACACTAAAAGATGTTTAACTGTTTTATCCTTAACAGACACGTGGGTTGTCTGGAATATTGCAGAAATGCTTCCATAAACATTCTTACAAATATACAAGGGCTGTCTGGAAAATATCCCAGCCGTTGTGAATACTATTTTTCATACATGGCTGGATGCTTTCTAGGCAGCCCTTGTATTTTTGTGCACAAGTACAAGAATTTCTCTAGAGTGGATATAACTAGGAACAGAGGTGATGGATCTCTGAATATGATGCCTTCAACTTGGCTAATACATGTCAAATGGGTTTTCAAAATAGTGTTTTAATTTTACACTCTCCCTAGGAATGTTTACAATTCTCATTACTCACCAGCTTCCTCAACACTTGGTAATATCAGACTTTTTAATTTTAGCCGATTTGGTGGTGATGATATCACTTTGTGTTTTTTTACTATTTGCATCACCTTATTATTCATGTAATCGTATTTTCATATCTGTATTTGATTTTGAAAGGAACTTTGTTAGATTTATTCTTATTTATTCAATGTGTTTGATATTATTCTGACCAGTTAATCTTTTCATTTTATTTTCTAACTTTCTGTTGCTGATATAGAGAAGTACAATTCATTTATGTATCATTTTTGCATCAAAAGACTTTGCAGAGTCTCCTAATAAGTTGTCAATAGATTATTTTGGATTTTCTACATGTACAATTATAAAAACATGGAGAAAATGTCAGTTTAGTTTCTTTCTTTTCAATTCTTATGTGTTTTAGTTCCTTTCGTTTGCCTTGGTATCCTGGCTGTACCCTCTAGCACAATGCTGAGTAGGAGTAATAACAAATATCCCTATCTTTTTTCTCATTCTGGGGGAGAGGTATTTAGTACTTCAACATTAAATATGATGATTGCTGCAGTTGGGGAGGTAGATAATCTATATCTGATTGTTTTTTAAAAAACTCTTTCACCTCCTAGGTTGCTAAGATATATATTTTTTAACATACATGGGTTCAATTTTTATCCATTTTTTGCATATTATTGAAATGATTATGTATTTTCCTTTAACTGATCAATGCGATAAAATACATTATTCACTGATATTAAATTTACCTTGCATTCCTTGTATATAATCATACTAATCATGATGTATTATTTCTTTTCATACTGCACAAATTGTTTGGAACTTTGTTTTAGAACTATTATATCTGTGTTTTTGAGTGATACTGACCTATAATTTTTCTCATGTGTATTTTTATTCTTAAGCATTAGAATCCAGGTAAAATTGGCCTCATAAGAAGAATTGGGGAGGAGTTCCATTTTTTTCTATTTAGAGGGTTAATTCTTACAAGATTGTTTTCTTTTTGTTTCATTTTTGAATGTACACTAGAACTTACTGGCAAAACTACCTGGGCCTAAACTTTTATTTGTGGAAAATTTTTGAATACTGTTTCAATTGTCTCAATAGTTGTTAGACTGACTTATCAATCCAATGTTGTTGAATCTTCTTTTCTAGTTTTTTGTATTTACTTTTTTAGTTAAATTCTTTTAATTTAACTTTTTCCTTTATACATTAACACTAGACATTTTACAATTTTATTCTTTTCATTGAACCAACTTTTTTGGTCTATATTTATTCTATTTTATTAAATCCAGTTTACATGTTTATCATTTTCTTCCTTCCACTTTTACTCTTTTTTGTTTTGGTATTATTATACAGTTTAGAAATGGATAATTATTTTTATAACTTTCTAAATATTCACGACTAAAAGTGCACTTCTTTAGCTTTATCCCATAAGATTTTATATTGTAGCACATTGTTATTATCACGAGTTTCTAAAAGTTGTATGGTTTTCATCAGAATTCTTATTGAGCTACGGTTATCTTGAGCTATACTTCTCTAACTTTTAAGCTTATTGGGAATTTTCTGGTTTTATTGTTAATGGTTTCTAGTTGTAAGTCTGATCAGAGACAACGCTCTGTATCATTTCAGTTCTTAGAACTTTTTTGAGACTTGCTTTATGGCTCAGCATATGATGAATTTTTGTCAATGTTCCATGTGTGCTTAGACAAAGAATGTGTTATACAGTTGTTCAATATAGTGTTGCATGTCAGTTTTCAGGTCAAATTTGTTAGTAATGTTATTTAAATCTTTTTTATTCTAGTTAATTTTTTCCATTCATTTAGTAATGAGAAAGACAGGTATAAATTAAATGTTTATCATCATAAAATGAAGTTCCTTATCAGTGCTTTGTGTTTTTAAATGTTTTTCTTATAGGCCAGGTACAGTGCTTCATGCTTGTAATCCTAGCACACTGGGAAGCTGAGACAGATGGATTGCTTGAGATCAGGAGTTCAGGACTAACTTAAGCAAGAGCAAAACCCTTATCTCTACTAAAATAATAGAAAAATTAGTCGGCCATCAGTGTCTGCCTGTAGTACCAGCAAGTTGGAAGGCTGAGGAAGGAGGATCACTTGAACCCAAGAATTTGAGGTTGCTCTGAGCAAGGCTGATGCTGTGGCACACTAGCTTGGACAACAGAGTAAGACTTTGTATCAAAAGGAAAAAAATCCATAGCTTTTTAAAAATATAGCTAGACCATTTTTATTTTGGTTGATATGTCCACGTTCTTTTTCTAGCTTGTTAGCATCAATCTTTTGTATCTTTATTCTATAAACATGTCTCTTAGAAACATCACATGAATTAATTGTTTTTATCCAGTCTGATACCATTTGTTTTGTAATTGAGACTGCTGGCTCATTTCCATGTACATTTCATATGATCAGTATTAAATTTGGGTTTCAATTTGGCAAAATATTTTGTATTCTTTGTCTTCCTAGTTATATGTTTATTTTTCTCTTTTCTCGGTATCTTTTGGCTTAATTATTTTTCATAATTACTCTTATTTCTTATATAGGTTTGGAAATAATGCACTATTACTATTCTTTTGTTGATCTTTCCTAGAAATTGCAGCATATATACTTATCAAAATCTAAAGCTAATCAATACATTTACATTTTCTCTAGATTTTTAACACTTTAATTTCTTCATTCAAATTTTTAGCCTTACATAATTTTGTCATGCATGTGTTTTGTATCTTTTCCAAAATTTTCACTAATGTTGTTTCAATATTTGTTTAAGTGAATCCATATATTCAGCCATTTCTAATACTTTTTTCTTATTTCTACTTGGAATTACTTTTGTATTCTCCTGGATTATTATTTTTTTAAGTAAGAATATTCCAGTGGCAATTGCTCATAATTTTTATTTGTTTAAAAATTGTCTTTCTTCCCCTGTCTCCCTTTGTAATAAGGAGTGTGACTCCATGTTTTGATTTTTGACTGATGATGGCTTTTAAGCCTCATCTCATCTTTTCCTCCTATGGTCCACATTTGGTTAAGCTGATAAGAGAGCCAAAGTGCTCTTTTCTTTGACAGTGCCAGTAGATTCAAACCACATAAGCCCCTGCCCACATGTGAGAGCCCTCACCCAGAGTCTATCTCCTTACCACAATAAAAGCTCCAAGCCAGACCCTTGTCTTTGTTCTTAGAAGCCATTTTGTAACATCTTGAGAGGCCTTCCCTGTTCTCCCCACAGAGATTCAAGTGAATAAGTAACAAACCTGGTCTTATCCTCTTGGTGTATGTATGGCATCATCAGTCTCAACATGCAGACCAAATTCTCAGCGGGGGTCCATCCTGTCTGGGTGTAGAGTATCTAAAACACTCTTAAAAAATACTTTCTCTGGGTGTAGAATTCTAGTTTCACAAGTGTTTTCATTCTCCACACTTAAGACATCATTCTATTGTTTTTTGGCTTCCAGTGTTGCATCAAGATGTCAGATGTCCAACTAATTATTGTGACTTTGAACGCAATTTGTCTTTTTTGATATTTTATAACTGCTTTTCAGATTGCGTCTATTTTCTTTGGTATTGCTGTGACGTTTCTAATTGTGTATGGCTTTCTTCCCTTTGCATTAATACTGTTTGGATCTGAACAGCTTCTTGAAACTGTGGATAGTTTTCTTTCAACAGTTTCTAGAAACGTATTTGTCATTTTCTCTTCAAATACTTGTTGATCATTCCCTCAATTTTCTTTCTCAAACTTCCATCAAATATGTTAGGTATTTTTCACTGTATCATCCCATGACTATTAACTTCTATACTGTTCCATTTTTTTCTTTCTGTGCTATAGTTCAGAAAATTTCATCTCACCTATGTTTCCCTTATTTTCTCTTCAGCTATTTTTAATCTGTTAGTACATTCACTTATTGTGCTTTTGATTTCTTTTGTTATTATTTCTAGTAAATCTGTTTTGTACTTTATCAAATCTTTTATGGCATATTTATAATGCTTTGTACATACTTTCAAGGTTAAGTTTTATTTCTTTAAACTGAACACCTTAATAAGCATAGGTGTTTTATAATCTGTGCCTAAAAATTTCAATGTAAAGATCTATTTCTGCTCATTTATTCTTTTTTATTTTTCCCACATATACTTGAAATATTTATTTATTTATTTACTTTTGAGACAGAGTCTCACTCTGTTGCTTCGGGGTAGAGTGCTGTGGTGTCACAGCTCACAGCAACTTCAAACTCTGGGACTCAAGTGGTCCTTTTGCCTCAGGTTCTCTAGTAGCTGGGACTACAGGCACCCACCACAACACATAGCTATTTTTAGAGACAGGGTCTCATTCTTGCTCTTGTTCAGGTTGGTCTCAAACTTCTGAGCTCAGGCAATCTACCTACCTTGGCCTTCTAGGGTGCTAGGATTATAGGGATGAACCACCACATACGAAAATTTAAAAAATTCTGATCTATTTATTGTCCTTGAAAATAATTATTTTTAGGTATTATTTGAAACCTAGGATAAAGGTGGTTCCCTCTATAGAGAATTACCTGGGAGAATTACCTTTAAGACCACTCTAACTTGAATTCTTAGCTGTAGGTTTTTTTTTTTTTTTTAAAGCTAGCTAATGTGGATTTAGTTTACAAATCTGAGTGAGGATAGCTTTTTTTTAACTGTCATTTTTTCCTCTCTTCTCTGCTTAGTGACCAGGCAACTTTAATTCATTCCCCTGAGGTGAAGGAGAAAGAGGTCTGGGTGTGTTGACTTCTGGCTTACTCTTATTCTGATGGTGTGAGCCTTTGGGAATTCAGTTTAATTTAGAGAAGAAGCCCTTAGGGCAAAAGAAACTTTAATGCTCTGTTCCCTTACTTTGGGTTTCTGCTTTCTCTGATATTTTGAACTAAAGTTTTTACTACCTTTTCAGATCTTTGATAATCTTAAGAAACTACTTAAAAGGCTCTTATTTGACCACTATTCAGGTCATAAATAACAAACCCTGTTATTCAACCTTGGTAGAAAAATTCAGAGCCAATGACAGAAGCTACATGATTAGAGCCTGCCATTTTAAGATCCTGACTCCAACCTTGTAGGAATCATAGTCCTCATAAGCTATGGTCACTATTATTTTTCTCATTCTAAATAAGAGTAACCCGAAGCACAGATAAATAAGTTTTATATCATCATATAACTTGAGTGCTAAAACTGCTGCTCAAACCCATATCTGTCTAAACCATACTTGTACTTTCCGTCATACCTTTCTTTCTTCTTGTCAGGTTCCAAATTATTCTAACTGCCCTTCTGGTTTTACTTCTCTACTTTGGCCTTTGGATGCTTGTGAATTATTACTACACAAAGTCCCACCAGACATGGGCTGATATTCCTAGGGCTTGCTCAACTATCTCTCTGGCCACAAAAGTTTGAGTACAGACCATTAAGAAAGGTTTTTTAGATTCCAAAATATGTTCTAAAGAATCTAGTTGGCTAGGAAATGCCCTGGATTTGCTGGCCCATACTCTCTGTGAGTAAACATTAATGTCCATAGGTAGAATACAAACAAGTTTATTGAAAATTTTTTAACATAAAACTCATACATATTTATTACAGAAAATCAGAATGTATTATCTAAATGAGCAAAACTGAGAAAATAGAGAATATCTATAATCATACCCAAAGACAATTACTTGAAAATCCTTCTAAACTCTTTATTCATATGTGTACACTCTGTATTTACATTTATATTCTAAAAGGGGATCATGCCAGGCATGCTGTTTTATAGCTAGGTTTGGGCTGCATTATATCACGTGCCTTAATGATGATTACATGTTGGGTAGAGAACAATATAGATTGAGACCAAAGCCAGAAACCCACAGGAAGCTAGGCCAGAAATATTTTCTAAGATATTGCAAGCTTGACGTAGGAAAAATAAAATGTATAATATGACTTACTTTCTCAGTTATTTTCTAATATTACACAGTAAATCATTACTTACCTGTGGAACATCATTGTATAGAAAGAACACTTGTTCTCTCTGAAGCAGAGATAGTTATAATGGTTAACATGAAAAGTATTGTCCCATGTGGTTAAGGCTATTATGATATTTTGTTCCTGTTGATCTTTTTCTTCTGAGTATAGTAGTTATCTCAAAGCATGTAACATTGGAAATGATAACCATAATATCAAAATGTAAAGATATTTGCATCAAGGGAACTTTTTAACATAGCACTTAAAAGCCCAGGAAAATTAAACTTTATTTCCATTAAACACTTGAAAATCAGAAAATGTTAAAGAGAAAAGTTATCTATCCTAAAGGTGAAAGTGATTTTGAAGGGCAAAAGGAAATTGGTATGAGGAAGTTAGTGTATTTCTTATCAAGGGAGTATAAACAACTGTAGAAAATGGGGCAAGTCTAACTATAGTATTCTCATTTTATATTAGGGAACTATTCTGGAGTTCTTAAACCTGTCACTTATATACAACTTTTTCTAGTCCTCTAAAACCTAGTTCATGAGGATACTGGACAAATCATTTTTTTTTTTTATTTATTACCTTTGTTTTTAATATAATGTATTTAATTGTAAGTTTATATAATTTATTTTATTTAGTTAGTTTTTTAGGGAAAGGGTCTCGGGGTGACAAGT